>VYZT01018921.1:0-16384 GCA_013400735.1 Pomatostomus ruficeps | reverse complement strand
TCCCGGGTTTCGGTGACATTACCGACATCCATAAATCCTCCTGGACTCCCCAGCTGCTGTGTCTGTTCACAGCTCTGGAAGTCGCGTGAATAAAATGAATACTGCAAAACTCGTGTACATCAAGAGGAGTTGCTGTACAGCTTTGGCACTTGTAGGAGCACAATAACATCCTGAACCCTCTGGCAGTGAACGTTTAGGAGTGACTGAGCCACCTTGAGAGCACTGGGCAGGGGAAAGCTGCGTGTTGGAAAGGGGTTGAGCAGCCAGCAGGGCTCTGCCTCCTGCAGTCCTACCAGACACTTGTACTGTATTAGAGAAGTGAGGCCAAAGGAAGAGTCTGGCTTGACAGATAAATAACAATGAAGAAGGCTGTTCTGTCTGTGCTGTAATCTGTGGCCACTATCTGGGTGAGAACTGATGACTTTCATTTGCCCCAAGCGTGCCCTTTCTCTGCCCTCCAGCCCTCGCCCCACTGTGAATGGGGCCCTGAACCGCAGCTTCTGACAGGGCTGAGGGACAAAGCAATGGGCTCAAAACCAAGTCCTGGGGCCAAAACATACTGGAAGAGAGTCTGTCTACACTACAGGCTAAAGGAAGATGAAATGCAGGCTCAAGACCAGATGGGAAAGATCGGAATGCACTGCTGTGAAGCTTGGTGCAGTCAATTTTTGTTTTGTTTTAGTCTTTTCAAAAAAGATTATCTCTAACCAGAGCAAATTAACAAGCAAATACATTCAGACAAACAGGCTGGAGAAGAATCAGATAAAGTGGATGTCTTCAGGTGGGCAGGGCTTTATCAATCCTGCAGCACATAATAATCTATACACTGACGCAACCTGGAATGTAGGCAGTTTTCTTTGAGGTCTGTAGAAAACAGAAGTCTAAACTCTGAAGGAAAAATACCATGTTGTCTTCAGAAAGGGAGCATCCAAGAAATTATGGGTCCATTTGTCCAACTTTTATCCCTAAAGGAACTCTGAAACAAAGTAAGCAATTTTTTTTTTTTTTTTTGCATTTTTACCACCATCAGCAGCTTGTGCCAAACTAGTCTAGTTTCCCTTTTGATAGGCCTAACATATGAGGTAACATCCTCCTAATCAGCTTGAGGAAATACAAGTTAAGCACGGAAATAGATATGCAGCCATCAAAAAAAAAAAAAAAGCTCCTTAAGAGCACTTGACCCCCCAGAAGGACAGCAAATCCTGCTGCTTTGCAGGAATCTGTCAGGGTAGCAGCTTTATTCAGCATTTGAAACCATTTGATCATCTGGAAGATGACCCTCTGTGGATTATACCCAAGGAAGAATGGTTAGAAGGATGTTCAGGAACACAATTAAGAGTATAAAAAATTGCAGCAGTTTTCCAAATGGCACAATAACGCAAGTAACAAAACTGCAGTCCAATAAAATTGTCAAAAGCATTCCCCTTAGGCAGGAGAAAAGGATTTTGCAGTGAGGAGGGGCTGACAGCGCAGACCAGAAATCATAGAAAGCCATGAACTGAGGTGGCAGCTCCACAACAAGCTGTTGCCACAGAAAGTAGAAGCTATTCATTTCTGGATGATGATTGGGAAGAGAGGACTGAGAGACAAAGAAGGTAATTGTTCTGGTGGTTTGGGGATGATGCAGTCTGGCTTCGAGGGCAACACTCTAGAGAAGACCAATGGGACAATAAATGATTTAGAAAACACAAGGGATGAGACTTAAAGATTCAGGCTTCTTTTCTTTTTTTTTTTTCTCAAAGTAGAAAAGAGCAAGGACAGAACTCAGCAGCGTGATGAAAGTGCAAACAAGATTCTGGCGAGTGGAAGACAGAGGAAAAAGCAACTTAATTTGCAGTAAAAATCAGCAGGTCAGTTTGGGGGGGGAAGTTTCTGAATTAAGGAGGAAACAGCAGTGAGACAAAACATTTGAGAGACTTTAGTAGAGTTTTTTTACAAGTTTGACAAATCACCAAGAGCACTCTGTCTTGGCACCACTCAGCAGAAGAAAAACATGGCAGGGGATGCCCTGACAACTCTTCAAGCCCTACCTAAGCTTTAATAAGTGGACGATCAATATCATTTTTCATACAGCCCACAAAGAAAATAATCACTGTTACACACCTAATAAAATGGCCCAGTGTTCCCAAGGATTTGGAAACAGGATTTTTACTCCAAACCAAACTCAAACATAGTCCTTGAAATCCCACGTACAGAAAGGCAAATGCCATTCTCTCTCTGCTTCCTATGTTGCTAGCATTTCTACCTTTTACAGCTCCTAGGCAAACAAGTCGCAAAATGTTGTATGCCTTAGTACCTGCCAACGTAGGCAAGGCTGTCTAAAGCCGAATATTCTCCTAGAACATGACAGGGTGTGACATTAAAACTAAATAGCCATACCCTGAATAGCTTTCCCTGTAGCTGATTTTGACATCTGAAGGACCAAGCAGTTTCACACCTTTTAACAGTACTTTGCTGGCATTTTAGAAGTTTCCACACTGACATTTTGTGTGAAGGAAGGAAACCAGTGAGGCTAAAAGGCTTTGAAGTACAGGAGGGAGAAAGGCTCCAACAGGCAAAACAAGTTAATTTTGGTGCTCTCTGCCATTTAAAAAAAAAATCAGCAGATTCTTGTTTTTATTGCTACAGCTAAGCAGGTTAACATAGCTGAGTGTCTTAAATACAGGTCAGTTCTGGTGTTTCAGAGCAGAGAACTTGGAGACAGAAATTGCTGATATCAGTTCACTAGGACAGCATGACCATTGCACAACCTAATTTTTTCCCACCATGGAGCACATATTTAGTAGGGTCTGGGTTTTTTTTTTCTTTCAGCACAGAAGATGTAGGGACAGCTCTACTTTTAAAGCATTAGCTTAACTCCTGGTTCAAGCTGCTCCTTACATTTGATCTAGCTTTGTAAATTTGGCCTGAGATTCCAAAAAGTGACAGTGCCTGAGTTTAACTAAACATCTTTCTCACTAAGCTCTTAATCTCATCATGCACTTAGCCAAATAAACTGCTTGTTAATTTAGCTGTTTGAGCCAAGTTAAATACAGGGAAACTGATATAACAAGCTAAGGATACCATTACTGAAAGCCCTGGTTAACTGATAAGTATTTTTGTAGCTGCTTTGTGCAAGAGTCATCAAAATAATTGCAAGTGTTTTAGCAAAAGCCAAACCAGCAGAGAGACTATTACCAGAATACACTGAGCTGCTTCTCAGCTCTGTGGTGACAGCAGCAATTGTCTTTCCCCACTGAATGATTACCTTCAGAAACCTGCTTGGCAATAACCAGAGCACGGCCATAGAAGGGGTACTTCAGTGATAAACACCACAAGGTTTACGAACAAGGAGAAAGGATTTCATTAACCTAGCCAGCATACTGGAAAAACAGATCGAAAAAACCAACCCCAAAAAACCCCCGTAAGTCATCAACAAGCTTTCAGGCTCTTACATGTTACAAACCTGAGGCAGAGTTTCCAGACATGAAAGAAAGTTTCTCTTCCCTGCGCCACCCACCCAAACCCAGGTTGCTTTGCTGTGGTAACAGGGTGGATTTTGTTACATCAAGTGATCGAATTCTCCGGCTCTCACCTTGATTCAACAGAGCTTGCAGGAAGTTCATATAAATAGAGATTTTAATCTGGTTTTGCATTTTGATTTTCAGTATTATCTAGAAGCCATATTTCTACAGCTGGCAATGCAACTCATGGGGCTTGCTTCCCTAAAACATTATTTTACAAATATTGAATAAAACTGAAGTATTTGGGGATCATCTTGATGAATCTTCAGTAACCCAGCAGAACTGCTCCTCCCAGCCCCACCTTGCCTGTTCCTGGACCTGTAGATCTCAGTTCTGCCCAACCATGGCACTCGGGTGAGAAGGGAGGGAGGTTTCTGCAATACCCTGACCATACCTGGACTTCCACCCCCTTACTCACCTCCTGCTCTTGCTTGAGTGAGTGGAAAACCCTCCAAAACAAAAAATTCATTCTGTTCTCTTTTTTTCTGTTTTTTTTTTTTTAATAATGAAAAAAAAAATAATTTCCTTTCCAGGGGAAATTTTGAGTATTTGAAGTTTCAGCTCAGTACTTAGTTTATTGAATACTTTCCAGTGAATGGAAATACCCAACCTGTGAACAGTTCTACCCAGTAAGCACTGAAACACTATGGCTTACGCTTTGGTGTGTTCCTCTAGAACTTCTTTAAAGATGTTCAACTGTGTCGTTCGTTCCCTAACTGAAAAAAAATGAACAAAAAATATAGAAGTGAATTGTTCCATATTTCAAGGATGCCAAATATAGAAAGCTTAAATTATTTAACAGAATGTATTAAAATAGGAAAAGGTCACTTACAGGGAGTGATTAAAATCATTATCAGCCATTATTACCACCAAAACTGTAGAACTGTGAAAGAGCAATACAAAAGTCTTGGTTTTTGATGTCATGGTTTATATCTTAATTTTGAATGATCTGCGCACTGAATGGAATGAAGTATTCCCTCTGTGGATCTTTTCAAGAGGCCACTGCTAATGTGTTTATTTGGCACTTGAATATATTTGAGTGTAAGTGATAAGGTCATGGCTTTCATCAGTTTAGCAACCTGGCATTTTCAGTAACTTCAGCGGCTAACAAAGGTGTGAAATATTGAACCTACATTGGGGAAGGCTGCAGCAGTTTCAGTCAAATTCCAGTTTGATGATTTATTCAGACTCTACAGCGTTAAAATAACATGGCAACGTCAGAAAGTAGAGTGGCCTTGAGTACAGAGAGGGCGCGAGCCCAATCCTTGTGCTCAGCTCCATCTCTGTTCCACTCCCCCAGCCAAAAACCACGGCCACTGCAGTCCATCCACACCGACTGTGTGGGCTGAGTTCACTCCTGAAAGGGAAGAGGGCAAAGCAAAGCCGCTTTTCTTCTCTGGGTTCTGCATGCTTCGAACACGGTTTCTCATTAAAAACCCATCTCTTTGACCTCAGCCCATGAACAAAATGCCATGCCATTACACCAAAAAACATTCAATAATATTTATTCACTCTGAACAAATTTACAGATCAAGTAACTGCAATGAAGGAAAAACCAGATTATAGCAAAATCTGGATATCTTCAAGGTAAAAAACATCTTACCTTTAAAAAAGCATGTTAAAGGTGAAAGTATATTTGGATACTTGCTTTACATGCTGAAACACAGGCTCAAGAAATGAATCCATGAGGAAGTGTGTCAACTATTGTTATTCAAAACCTTTCTATAGAGTGATCGAAACCATCCTTTGCATTTAAATCTTCTTTTTGGCCTAACACCTTCTATCCGATTTTTTTTTTTTCCCATTCCTCGGGCTTTATGAATTTGTTTGGGGGTTTTTTTGTTGTCTTTTTTTTTAAAAAAAGCAGATAAATTTTTATTTTACCATAGACGCCAGCATAAAAGACAGAAGAATTAAGGGGAAAGTACTGTTTTTCCTAGATTGCTATGCTGAAGTTAGAAAACTTTACATTACACTGTTATGCTTACTTATCTTGAAATCATACATTTCTGTTTGTCTGGTGGTCTGCGTTGAGCAATAGTCTAGATGAGGTAGATTGAAGGAATATTTACCATTATAATGATATAAATGTTGCAGGGCGGAGGGAATGAATTTGGCACAGGAATGTAATTACTTTTTCCCTCATGCTATTCCTTAATCTCTGGAATTTCAAATAGTGCTACTAGCTGACTGTATAACCTGAGTTGTATCTCTGAAATCCCTGAGACTTTACTTCCATTTTCTCTCATTTATTGATTTTTATAATGTTGGGAGTTTTTCAGCCTGATTGGAGGTAAAAGGCATATGCTAATAGGGGGTTTGCTAGTTCTGCTACATTTCTCCACCCTGACATGTAGAAAACTGTATTTGAGAGGCTCAGTGAGGAATAGGGAAAGAACTGGATTTATTGATAAGGAGGGAATACATAAGTGCATAAAGGATGCACATTTGTAGCTAAAAAGCACGTGGCACTGGTTCTACTTCTTGCAGAACAATATGTTCTAAAAATACAGCATTTAGTGGCACTTTTTTGACTGAATGAAGTTTGAGGACAGGGATGAACTTTAAAAGGTTAGTGGCTATAAAGTTTGCTCCTAGAAAACTTATCAGGAGATGTCTTCCCAGTCTGCTAAGACTGCCTATGTCCATGACTCACATGTCTGCACTTGGCTGGAAGGAGCAAGAAATCCCTGAGCACTAACCATGAAGGGCTTCCATGGATCCTTTTCTCCCCATTACATCACCTTCTTCCTCCAGCACAATCAAAGTACCACTGTTACCACCCTTGCAGCACAGGGCAGAAACTAATGCTCAGAATGCAGAGCAGAAAAATGTCACAGTTGTGCCAGAAAACACCTGCTGGGCTTTGCTGGGTAAGGAACCCTCAAAACAAAACAATGAACGAATAAACAAAACAATGACAAAAACACCTGTCAAACCATAGAGTAAAATATAGAAGAAAGTTTTCTTAAAAAATCAAATCAGTACCTTGTTTTATATTGCTAAGTCCTAGAGGGGAAGCTCAAAATCAGTCTCATCACTACAGAAAGAATAAAACTTATCCTTTAGAAAACAGGCCAAAGTTGTCATCCCCTCTTCTCCAAATCCACCAGCTCGGCAGTAAGGATGCATCTTGAAGCCTTTGAATTAGTGGGGTTTCAGTGGTTTAACATTTGCTAATCAGTTTGACCACAGCTCCTTAGACTCAATGCATTCATCCTGGTATTTTAGTGGACAGACTCAGGACAACTTAGCTGCTAAAAATCAGGTGTCTTCAAGCCAATATGGCCAAAGTAGGATCACAGTCTGGTGAGACTCAATACAGTTACCTGCTACTGCACAGCACAAGTAAAAAATTCTATTTCTCATTTTAAACAAAATATAATTAACTCACGAAGTCCATGAAGGCAAGGCATCTGAGGACAGGCAATTGATAGGATAACAAAACTAAGCCTTTTCTATGAATATTCTGAACACCAGCTGGAAAGCAGAGAGGCTTTTCATACACATTCTCAAATTAAAAAATATCCTGTTGTGTTGGATTTGACCAGGCCCCAGCTGATGCACAGAAGCACAAGAAGCTCAGTCCATAAGGGCCCTCCAGAGAGAGCCCAGTCCAGGCACACAAAGGGTTATCTACAAACAGTCCATGCTCTGCCATCCCACCTGGCAGCAGCTCCACAGGGTAGCACTAATGACCCATCGACTGTACACCAGCTTCGTCTCACCTCCTGCGAAGAGCCAAGAGCTTCAGAGAAGTCACAGTGCTTGCTCCAAAAGCCCCTGACAGTCTGGCGCGAGGCACAAACACAAGTGCAAGTAACAGAGCAGAGCTGGCTGAAGCCAGGACAGGGAATCACAATGCAGTCCCATGGGATTATGTACATGCTCATCTTGACTGAACTCAGACGAGTACTTCTGGCAGAACAGCCACTGTTAGTGATGCATCTTCTGTGCACCAGAAAAGGACTCAGTGAGGTCAGAACCGGCCAATGTCTCACAGGCCTCTTCACATAGACAGTCACCTGAGGTACAGGAGCAGAAGTCAGCTTTCTTCTCTTTCACTGATAAAGCAGAGTCTACCTATTTTCTTGTTCAGGATTAGTGCTCCCTGAAATTTCTGTTAAAATTAAAGAATGAATTTCTTCTTCTATAATTAACTTGTCATAAGCATTCATGGGATCATCCTTTGCAGAGCTCTGGAAGAGAGGAAGAACATTTTTAACAGTATTTCATCATGCTGAGTGCTGCTTTTTCAAACCAGTAAGACAGACCCCTGTTCCACGACATATACCCTGTATTATGGTAGAAAGCCAAGGCAGCTGGGCAACAAACTGTGCTTTTCAGAGCCATGGCTTAGGCCTGGCTGGCAGAAGAGATGTCCCCTGGAGAGGAGAAACTGAAGGTTGGTCCCCACCTTAGGGTGCTTCCAGTTACAGCCAGTGGGTGAAGCTCAGGTGGGAGGATGGAAACTGAGCACGTACTGTACACTTTGTAGAGTTTTCACTGAGCACACAGAGAAAATTCCTTGGGGCAGTAACAAAGCACTTGTGAAAGCACAACAAACTGCAACAGCTACCACAGCTATGGCCCTTGTCGCCAGGAGTCCCATCCTGGAGAACCACATGCACCACCTCATGTCAAGGTTTGAAGTAGGGCTTGTCAGTGTACTTCCCTTAGGATTTTTACAAAGGGCTACTGAGAGAGATTTATTTAGAAATAAGTTTCCATAATGGGTATTCCCCATTTATTTTCCCTGAAATAAGGCACCACTGCAAGTCTTTCATCACCCAAAGCTTGAAACAACTATAGCTGGTTTTGTTCTTTTACCAACAAGAAGCCAAATGTCTGATTTACTTCACAGTTAACTGACTATGATAAATGTGAGAGTGCTGAAAATGTAACTTTCTGGAAGTCAAACACAAATGGCTTCATTCAGCATCATAAATATGATTAAGTTGCAGAAAAAGATGAATGTTCAGCAGAAGCCACTTAATGGAGTTGCAAAAACAAACAGACAAAAATCCTCAAACCAAAACCCACACAGCAAAAGAGTCCTGACAATCAAAAAACTGCCACCCAAAAAACCCCAACCTGAAACAAATTTAAGGGACTAGCAGTCTGGAGTAACAGAATAATACAATTCTACTAATCTAACTAGAAACGTATATACAGTTTGAGGAAAAAAAAAACTAAGTTTTGGGTAATTGTTTCTGAACAATTCCTAGTATTGTAAATACTTAATTTCATATGATAGACCTACTTATATACAGTTAGTTATAAGACAGACATAGGAAAAAGAAAATTGCAAGCCTAGAGATCCCAGTTCAATAGATTTATTGGCTCAACAGCTTCTTATTCACCTGGGAATCTTCGCTCTGCTCTCCAAACATGCGCTTAAGAATTTCTCTAGGGTCTGGAATTGGTGGAAGAATTAATATCTTCAGCCTTCACAAAGTTAAAGAGAAAATATTTAGATGAAAGATACATTAACTTAAAAATCACCATGTCAAAATCATGTTTAGGTGCAGTCAAGAAAATTTGTGGCGTTAGCTTTGTCATCACTGGCCAGCTTTCATTCTCTGTGCAACTGCACCCATTTCTTATTTTTACTCCCCAAAACGAAAGGAAAGGGAAACATTAACACACACAGATTCTAAATAACTTTCACTCTTGACAAAGACAGCAGCAAATGTAGGAAGATCATTATTTACCTTTTTAGAAAAACTAGTAGAATTATTGTAGATACTGCTACTATTAATGGAATGGTAATTATTAGAACAAAATAGATTGTAGAGTCCTTCTTCTCACCTGGAAAGCAGAAATTGTAGAAACTTAGGGATGTTTTGAGAGGCTTTTTAGGAATAATGACAACAAATTAGTCAATTCTCCAATTTGTTTATAGACTCAGTGCTTTTTCAAGTACACTAGCACTTTTGTAGGGAAGGAGAGGCTCGTTTTTCAAAATGGGATTACAACATAGATGTATTTGGCAAGAAAATGCAAATGAGTAAGAGTCAGGGCTGAAAAACTGGCCACAGTGGACATTGCAGAGCTACACAAATGCACCGTCAACCCAGCCAGCAGTACAGGCTGGGGCTGCTGGTGCTGTGCAAGGACTAGAGCTCTTCTGCCCTCTTTGCACTCAAAATTAAATAGGCACATAAGAAGATGATCTTTGACTCACAGTTATTTAGCAGACAAGAGAGTACTAAATGCCTTAGAGATGAAGAGTAAAGTGCAACACAATGCAGAGACCAGTGCTCTCACCAATGCTCTTTTCTTCACTCCAGTCACTATAGAAATCGCTGCTGTAACACTCGGGCTTTGGCTTTGCTCTCACTTTGAAGGTGTACTTGCTGTTAGCATCTATGCCAGGAATCGACACAGAATTCATTCCAGACTAAGGTAAAAAAGAAAAGGTAATTTGCTTTGTTAACTACCAATGTATTCTCACTTACAAGCCTATTTACACTGTGCAGGTAATGTATTCTGAATGTTTTGATGGAAGACTTTTTTATGACTATGAACCTCATTAAGAATAGGACATAGTGGCATTTAACAAGCACAGGGTGCCTAAAAGCACATTCCAAAGCTAAGATTTAATCGCATTCACTGCTACATCTATCATGCAGCATTTGGCATCAATGATTAAACTAAGACTAAGCATTTGGAACAGTGTCTTCTTTAATATTTTTTTTCCCCTTCTTCTGAGAAACATCTGTGATTTACACTGCCTTCCCTTCTTGTCAGGGCAGCATAACTTAGACCATACCAAAGCGGTCTGTGATGCCTCTACAGAGAGGAGCATGCACGAGATAGGATCAGACTGCACTTGTTTTTTACCCAAAATGCCAGTTTCCTGAGGAATGTTGACAGCATTTGAGTTTGGGGTAGAAAAAGCAGCTAAACATGCTCCACAGGAAAAGACTGGCACTCACTTTTAAATTTATCATGCTGTTTTTACCATTCTGATCAAAGAGTACATTCAGTTTGGCTATGGGCATACAGCATGAGGCCATCCAGACACTGAACTCAATGCTTTTATATGTATACTAAAGTCAGTGTAGCTAAGAGTGCACAACTCTTTCTTCCCCTCAATCCTCAGTTTTTATCCCCTTGCTTTTCTGTTTGAGATTCTCTGTCATGGTGTGCACCAGCAGCTGGTTTTTCTTTAGGGCAATCAGGTCACACCATTCAAGATCAAAGCTGCCACATGACCACACAGATCAGCAGCAGGAAAACCCAATGCCAAGACAGCAAAGCTCATATGCCTGAGAAGCAAACAGGCACCATTTCCTGATAGTTTAGTAAATCCTTCTTTATCAGACTGTTCTTACACACTAACAAATGATGGTAATGATTAATAAGAATTGCATGAATTTTGATGTACAGCTTTTACTAACTTAAACCCATTGTATGAGAGAAAAACCTTACATTCACACAGCACTCCCAGCTCCGGCACCCGATCCATTCACACACAACACACGTAACTGCTCATTTTCAACACCAAATATTACAAAACATTCATAGAAAAAAAAAAAATCAGTAATGAAAACTTACTGAATGGCTCTGACCAATGTCCAAATCACCATTGCGATATTGAACTTCATAATATAAACAACTTTTTGGAAAAGTTTCTGATTCACTCCATTTTACATCAATTTGATCACTAGTCTTTGACAATGTTAAATGTCTTGGTATAGCAGGTTTTACTGAAATGTAAAATGGAATAATTAGTTCAAAAGTCTATTTCACCGCTTACAAAAATTGTTCAGTCCTGTATTGCAGAATATTATACTTACACCAGTTTTAGAACAGAAAAAGTTAGCACCAGAAAGTTAAAAAAGAGTAAATCCAACTAAAGAGTAAGAGTAGAAGTGAATGGAAGATTACTCTCCACCCTCCCCCCCCAGATACCCACTCCACAGAAAGGAACTCTTGCCTATATCATTTCAAATCAAAGGTCAATAGAAGAAGGGAGCATCTAATCACATTGTCTCATCTGTAATTTATGAGGTGAAAGTTTCTCAGACACAACAATATATGACCAGCTTCTTATTTTAATTACATTTTTATGATGAGGTGCTAAACTTACCAAGGGTGGTAGGATTTTTACTTGCACACACAGGCCTAATTTCTTCAGAATCACCTCTAATCAAAATACTTATAGCTGGGTAAGTAAGGGTGTCTTTTGGGAAGGTAAGATTGAAAATGCATTGAAAGATTCCTTGGTCTACAGAAGAGTTGCTACACTTCATATGGTTTTCCAAGCCATCAAACCTAGAGGAAGAAAATTATTTTTGTAAACTTCAGAAGAAAAGGACAGCAACAGGAAGGCTTGTTTTTACATGTGTGTTACAAATTCTAAAGACTGATCTTGCATTAAAAAAGTAAAGCTAAGCAAAGGAAGAAGCCTCTCAATTTATCTCAAGGTTTAGAAAGAATATTGTTTTTGTGAAGAGTGCCAAGGAGCAGAAAGAGAGGTAGGTTTGCTTTATATCAAAGAGAACAGCTGCTGACAGCTTTGGATCACATTTTCCACATGGGAGAACAATTTAAAGGAATAAAGAATATTTAGAAAACAAACTAATTTGGACCATTTCTTGTCAACAGAATTTCACCTCTGTGACAGAATGAGCTGATCAATCTCCTTTAGCTCTGCCTCAAGTATCACAGCACTTGAGACAGTTGAGTTTCACCTGTTTACCTGATTTGCTTTTCAAAATGTCAGTATTCCAAAAATAGAGAAGTTAGGAAGACAAACTTCTTCCTTGCTTCTCTTCGTTGCCCAAGCCTTAATGAAAATACACCAGTAGCTAGCTTTTCCTCCCAAGAAAAACAAAACCAAAAAAACCCCACCTGACTTGCATTGTGGAAAACCTATCTTTCAGTCTAAAACGGAAGTGTTTTCATCATTTTTGGCTTTAAAATCTAAAAATTGTTATTCTTCCAAAGCAGCATGAATTAAAACACTTTGCAGTCACTGCAGCTACATCTTCCATTAAAATTAAGGGTAGGTTGAAAATTTATAGCTCAAATCTAAAGCATTATTCCAGTAAGTATCCCTATACCCAGAAATTCACATCTGCAAACCTGCGTTGGTCCCCTTCTTGTAACAAAGAAAATATTTGAGTAGCAGTCTAGACAGGGAACAAACAGTTCCCCCACATTTAACCAAAGCAGCAAGTTTTCTGCTGTTTGCTGCCCAAATGCCCAAAATTGAACAGCTGGCCTGCGAGACTGCCACTGGAGAAGAGGAGCAAAAAATTTATGTAGTTAGGTCACAAAAGACAAAAAGCTGATTCAAAACTACAACATGGGGCTTTCAAAAAGAAAACTTCATTATTTCTACAGAAGCTAATGCAATCTGGCATTTCACAAGCCCCATCAAGGTGCAGAAGTATGCATAGATGAGCATGTACAGCTATCAATGCCAAGAGCTGGCTCGCACAAGTCTGTTCCTTTGGAACAAGACACCATTTATGGCAGTCCACTGGCCAGCAGAGATGATGATGGTAAAAGATGTTCTTCATAACTTCAAAGGTGAATCAGTTATTTAGGACATCAAAGACGCAAACAAAAGTACTGCTAAGAGTTATTAATGGTTTCATACCATTTGCCAATGGTTTATGAACTGACACATACATGAGTGAGTGATCCTAACTTAAACAGCCCATTTTGTTGGACTGCAAAGAAAGCAATTCATACATTGGTCTAGCTTAGTTCTTAATTATTCCCTCTTTGAATCAAGTGCCCAATTAAAAAAAAAATAGAAAGCAATAGCAGCTATGTTAATATGGGCTACAGAAGCAGACACAAAATAGTTATAGTAACGTCCCTAAAAGTCTTGGCCACAGCAGCTTCTGGCCCCTTCAGCGGTGAAGTTTTCTGTTGGATGGCACTGAGCAGTAACTTGGACACAATGCCCTGGGAACTTTCAAAGCAACAGGAAGCAGACAAGTGGAATGTGTCATGTAAAATTATGATTAGTCCTGAAGCACTTTAGAGCTGGGAATACAAAGCTCCTACGAACCAGTAGAACAAGGTGTAGTTGGTGTCACTGCTTGCGTTCTCCCCAGGACGCCAGGTACAAGCCATGTACTCCAAATTGTGCCAAACACAGCTCAAGTCAACAGCAGCAGTACCTGGAATGCCTGCAAGGCAAGTTGGAAAGGTTGTCTAAGATTAATTTTGTCCAAGTCTTCTTCCCTGTTTCCAGAAGTAAAACATTTCATTTTACATAACTGAAACTGGAAGGCAAAAATGGGTTGGTTACCTCTCAGACTACACTGCCTGTTCAGCACAACAAATTATGAATTCCAGATGTTTAGAGCTTGCAATGGCTGAAATCTCAGCAGAGTAACTTCTAGAGGCAAGCCAATCACAACAGCAAATCCCAGTGTTCACCATGGCTGAATTGCTACTTAGAGCTGTCAGATGCTAAGGACAAGGTATCAAGTCAGGAAAATATTCATTTCTATTAATCTATAGATACTTTAAAAAGAAGTCAAAGTAACTGGTAATTACAGGGAAAACTATAACAAAGCTAAATGCTATTACAGCCATCAAAGTTAACCATAATTAAAGGCTGACTATTTTTATCTTCTCCAGATACAATATTTGTTGCTCGGTATTCTGAATACGGAAATACCTCTGAGCCTTAAATATTGACAAAAGCAACACAGGTAAGCTGACCTTTTAATTGAGACCCATATACATTTAAACATTAAAATTCAACATTTGGAATCTCAAATCACATAAGTACAAATGAGTACGTAGCAATTGTGAACAGGTCAATGGATCACTCAGGCAGAGCAATTATGGAATGAAGTCTTTCAAATTCAATCTTGCATTTCTATATGAGTTCTTTACACTGTGTTACCATATTCCATTGTATTGGATACTTTCTCCTTGTAACAAGTAGCAACATCTCCGTGAACTAAAAACTAAACGTGTGTTAAACACTCATCTGCTTTGAACGTCAGAGCTTGCATTCTCCCTGAAGAAGCAGCCAAGAGTACAGGGAAATGAAACTGGTTTTCCTATTCCAAGAAGTATATAAAAATATTTCATCTGCAAACAGACTTTTAAAAGCCCCAGCCTATTTAGTACATGCTGTTGTAATGACCTGCTTCCCTGATTTTCCGGAACCCTTCTGGCAGACACACACACAGGCTTGATAAGGCCTCTGATTCTCCCAGCCACATGTGGTTTTTGTCCACATCAAGTCATGCTCCTGGGTTAAGACAGACTTTAAGACAAGAAGCTTATTTCCTTGCTGTGCATCCTAACTTTAAGCATTCAGCAAAATACATTATTCCTCAAAGTCTGCTTCCTAACAATTTTGCTGTGGACCCCTTATTTCTCATGACAAGAAATAAAAAATACTTTTTCTCTATTCATTTTGCTATGCTTTGTAGACCCCACTCATCTCTTGAAAAAGACAGAATCCTGTTACAATTATTGAAGTCATTTATTCAACAAGTCGTTACATTTGCTAGATACCTCTCTCCTACACAGACAGTTGTAGGGTTATTTTAGGGACTTCTGTTTATGTAGAAAAATCATACAAAATAAACTGACTTAGATGTTAGTCACACAGGCAGCAGGCTTAATGGAGTCTAAGTTATCTCTTATAGGAAGATACAACCACAACCACCACACAGAGGAAGAAGAGAAATAACAGGAACCACACTACTGTTTTGGAAGAGCAATTCAATTTTACAAGCTTGCCCAGAAGACTTTAAGCATCAGAAGACCCCAGTTGAGTTTAAATGTGGAATCATTCTGTTTAAGCTCTATCAACCAAACCAGCCCTTGGGTCTGGTATTTCTCTATGATGTATTTTATGATTTCTTGTTAAAAGAGCAGAGAAAAAGCTACACCTCCTCAGGCCAAGAGGGGTCTGGCTGCTGCTGCTGTTACCTTTTGGCGGAAGGGAGATTTCCAACCAGGGGCTGGGCTCACTGGTGTTGTCATTCTTGCATTCACTCCTCACTCTGAGGCGCATTTCCTCATTCAAGAGCACATCTGTCACACGGAAGCGACTCTTACTCCATTCCTGGGTTTAGACAGGGGAGGAAAACCGAAACATTTGTCATACCATCTCAGACACACAGGAATTCCTACCGGTGTAAGGATATATTTCAGCCCTTCAGAAAGACTACGTCTCAAAGCCAAAGGAAACCAGTGTTTGACTATGTGGGAAGCCTCAGCATCACTCGCCTTCGCTTTTTCCTTCTCAGGTACAGTGAGAACTCACAAAGAAAAACTACTCCTACCCCTGTGACCTGCAGATATGAGCAGAGGCTACACAGAGATCAAGAAATAAGTATAACGTGGGGGAAAATGATCCTAGAATAAGTCTTCATGGATAATAAGCATGTTTATAGTACAGCTGTATAAACAAGACCTTACAGATCTGACCTTCCCCTTTCTGTGTGTGTGCACATGAGGGCATGACCAACAGAATAAAGAACATTGGAAGACACAACCAAAAAGCAGTGAGAAGAGTTTGAACGATTTAAGGAGCAAAAGAAAAACCTACCAAAACAAACCCATAAATGGCTATTAAATGCAGTAACACCACATCAAGCCCAAGTAGCTCATGATCTTCCATTTTCGGGTATGTTTGTGTGAGAAAAAGGCTCACCCTTTTATCACACACTTTCCTAAGCATCTTTTGTTGGGCTAGGAGGATGTCTTTTTGTTAACTGGAAACTGGATACAAAACAAATATCTTTGTTATGGCCAAAGAATGCTGTAACCACTCATGTGTAAAAATAATAAATATTGGCACTAATGAGAGGGCAAAGAAATGAAACAGATGTACGGATTAGGTTTGTCTGGGTTTGTAAGACAGGTGTCTGCCAAGGAAG
>VYZT01018915.1:211-17929 GCA_013400735.1 Pomatostomus ruficeps | reverse complement strand
TATACAGATTCTGAAGCAAAAGTCTTCACCATTCAATAACTTACATTGCACCATTAATTTCATCACTATCTTAGAAAAACTAGGCAGTTAATATTTGACTCAATTTGATATTTTAAAAATTTCTCAGCCTGACATATTATACAGGTATGTATCACTTCAGAGAGGAAACACAACACTGCATTACAGCTGTAATGTCTGCAACACAAGCAGAATTAAACTGAGTGTAAACAGAAGGGAAAGCATACTGTCCTTTAGATCAAGCATAATAAATCACAGCTAAAGTTAAGTATTTTCATGGTATTATCCAAGTGTTGTTATGCTATATTGATATAAAAAATAATCTGTTGCAACACAAAAGTTGCCTTTTCCCAATAGTTCATTAGTAACAGGGGGAACCCAACAGTTACAGAGTATTATTTTCTAAAGTCTACTGAAATAATGACCATATTTTCATTCTTATGTTTACCCATCTTTTTTGTGACTATGCACATCTGATATACACGTAAAGTGGATTGGTGTGATGAATACAGAAAGAGCACAGGATAAAAGGCAATCAAGTACAACACACCCAAGACACCACTCACTCTGTCCCACTCAAATTTCCAGACTGTTATGTTATCCCCATGCTTTTATACCATGCACGTATGCATGCAAGCGCCTGAAGAGCTGCAGGTCCTTTGCAAAGATATACCTTCATTCTGCCTACACCTAGTCAGGAGACAACAGTCCAAAAAGTGTTTTCTCAAGCTCTAGATCCATAATCATCAATCCTGGAGCTGAGCACTGTAATACAGACTTGATTTGTATTAGACATGAGAACACAGCCACATTTTCCCCTCAAATTAGACAGTGCAGACAATATAGCTCTGTGATAGCTTTATGCTCTACAGTGGTTACATGACAGCTATAGTAGAACAGATAATAGTCAATCTGGCATAAAGCCTGACAATAATGTTGACTTGTCAAAATTCCCAGAAAACTGTTGAGTTAGCAGAATATGTTTGTACCAGATCATTGCTTGCCATCATGTAGCTGTAACATTCTTGATTAGAAGCAGGAGCCCTAATGCCAGATTCAGTCTGCTGTTGAACTGTGGCCTAGGAACAGCTTATCCCACCCAGCTGGAGCACAGGACTGAGCTGTGGCGTGCTCAGGTGAGCCAGTCTTTTCTGCCTGCCATCCACTGAGACCAAATCACACAGAAAGCCAAGGCTTAAACAGGAACAATAACTTAGTTTTTCTGGCTCGTAATTTGTGCTAACAGAAAGCATGTAACAGGTAATTTCACAGGTAAAGAGTATATACAATTCTTTTCCTGACCTACAGCAATATACCTAATTTACCCTGATAATTTAGCTGTGCAGAAATTGAGGCTAAGAAAGTGGTAAACAAATGAACATTTATTACACCTCACAAAACAGTTGCTTTCCCCTATACTAGCTACTGGTGTGCTTTATCAAAATAGAAAATAGCCCTTCCCTTTTGAATGTCACAGACCTTACAGCTAGCCCTGAGAATTCTTTTTTAAAATTCCACAGATTCACATATAAAGCTGTGAATAAGCTCATCTTGCATATACTAGAAAGAAATGCCTATGCTATACAGCACTTCATTTCAAAAGCACAAATGCTCTCAAAGGGTAGGAGCCGAGATCTCAGGAGTAATTTGATTATATCTCAGGCTTTAAATCAGTACCAAAATAGAGACTAAACCAAGTCCCAAGCCATCCCAAGGCTCTAGTTCAGTCTATGTTCCTATTCTTAAAATGAAGCATATTTCATCTGAGAACCATGGATTAAGGCAATAATGAGTAATATCACAATGAGAAACTAAATTTGGTCTTTTCTAGGTGTAAAATTATGTTTCTATTTTTTTGGGAGCTAAGTGTTGCAGCGAAACAGGATTACATTACCCCAAATAGAGTACTTAAATATTAAATTTAGAAAAGGCACATTTTTGCATATACTTTTGTGCACACACATGGTGGGGAAACCCTGGCACAAAGGAACCATAAAGCAAGGGCAGTTTCTTAATACCATAAATTTTCCACATGAAAAAAAGTTTTGGACATGATCCCAATTTGGAATCTGACTATTTTCTTCCAAACACACTTATAGGCTCCCATTTTATCTGTTCCTGTTATTTGATACCAATACTCTGTTCTGGTGCCTGAAACAGTCCCCCAAATCACATTTACTTTGTAAGCAATTACTAGTATTCCCTGTGATATTAACACCATGCAAGCTCCCAGAATGATTAACTCCCTCTGAGGCAAAGTCCCTAATTGCTATGGCCAGAGCATTCAAAAAACCTTTCCTTGTATTTTGAGAACTGCAGGCTGAATTCAGGTGTTGCCATGTAGCACTTTTGACAAGCAACACTCTTGGGAACATCCCCAATCTCCCTAACAGAGCAGGTTGCATATAACAAAGTGGTGAAAGGGCAGTTTCATAACAAAGAACTCCAGACAGAGGTTGAAGCTTCAGAGAAAACCTTGTAGAACAGCTCAAAGGAAGTAGACAGCAGCAGTGTTTTACAGAGGCAAACAAACACAGAGCAGGAGTGATTTACCCAAAGCAAGACTGACAGCAAAGCACAAGAACCTAATCAGACACCATTAGTTTCACAGCATAACAAGAACTGTGCTAGTTCAAACTTGTCAGATGCTTCTGACCAAATGTATTCTGAAATTCACTTCTCTGTCCAACAGAAACCTCTCTCAGGCACATCCACAACACCTACTAGAGCAGGCTAAATGCTGCAGCTCATTAGGCTATTATGGTTATATACTTACCTTTAAGGTGAATCAATATTTATTATATTTGACTTGGGAAAGTGAAGAATTGGGGAGAAAAAGAAAAAAAAAATGTTCACACAACTGCATTTGAAATACTGTAAACGGCAAGCCCAGCAGTTACAAAAATGACAGTTTTAAGGAAAAATGTTGTATGTCTAGATCAACTCCACATTAAGTGGAAATACTCATTACCACAGAGGTTGAGACAGATTTCTGTTTAGCATTGCCTCAGACAACTTCAATTAAATATTTTTTTTCAGTTTGATTAAGACTTCTCCCTGTCTCCCCTCCTCTTCTTGATGATGTGTGGTACAGAAAAGAGTTTTATACTGTTACAGAAATTGTGACCCCTATTCTCTTAGTAGCAGAACTCTGAAGCAACTTGTATGAATAAGTATACATCACCTCCTATATTAAAATATTTTCCATGTTTGAGTCACTTCATTCAAGTTCTTTATTTTTAGACTCAGTCTTCACATTGACAAAATCCTTAAATATAAAAGCAGCTCTGCAGAAAGTCTGGCACAATAGCTCTAAGACGAAAAGAGCTGCATTCTCATTATGTAGTGAGCCTATTTTACCTACATACTTAAAGGTTTGTCAACATTTTTAACTATTTAGTTCCTCATCAAAAAAACAATCAACAAGATACTTACAAGTTAAATTTTGCAAAAATTTATGCTTTTATGTATTGCAGTAATATTAAGAACTATATCCGTCTAGATTAATGACTAATGAAATTATGAACAACTGAATATATGAAAAGCATAAAAATGCTCTTTAATAGATGTTTCTTTGCTTATTCTATTGTCAGAAAAAAAGAATCAACCTCATATGCTTTCTGCACAACTAAGTTCCAAAAATTAGGTCTTATTCTTCCTTTAATTTTGAAAAGTAATGAGCCTTAACTTAAGCTTCTAATGTTTGATAATGCAGAGTCTGTGTCTTTTATAACAATCTGCATGTGAATCACTTCAAAATATTCAGCTTCATTTAACATGACAGCTCAATAATTTACATGCTGATTGTTCTCACTTTGAATACTTGAAATTCAGTAACACCTCCATGGTCCTACTTACCTGTTCTTACTTTAACAAGCTTAACACAAAACATATTTTAGTCACATTTAGTGGAATCAGTTTTAAAGTCCAATTAAATTTTAAGAAAGTGATCTGAAAATCTGTACCATCATTCAGTGAATCACATAAGGAGAGCCTTTCAATGGAGAGAATTCCCAAGTTTGCCTTGGCTTGCAAAGTATCACAAATTCTACAATATAATACATGCAAGCTTTTTATATATTTCCAAAAGATATTCTATCTTGTTTAATAATTGATTTCTAGTATGTTGAGTCTGATATGGTGTCAGAGGAGAGAACCTCTGGAAATCATAATCACGGGAAATGAAATACTGAATTTTTTTATATCTCATGTTTTTTCTGTGCAATTTCTGTAACAGGGAAGACTGCCCTTCTGTAAATCCCAGAGGTACTCAAGAAACAGGGCTGCTGCATAGTAGGAAGATTTAAGTGGAAGAGGAAACCTCTGGGTTGGGTTAAAATATCCACCATAAGCCTTGGAGTAATATACCCCAAGCAGCAATCTGTAGAGGTATAGTCTGAAGTCCCTCAGGAGTAAAAAAGTGAACTGGAAAAACCAAAGACTTCAGTGACTTCTGAACTGGAATGGATGGAAAATCAGTGGTAGAGCTGCTACACAGTGAGAGAGACCCATGAAAACTTTGTCATTATTTTTCCTTCTTTTCAAACTGACTAGGTTGCAACACCCCCATGTCCATCACTAGCCATTAGACAGCTGTGGCCAGAGAGGATAATTGATTTGTTGGAAAAGAAAGCCAGTCTCTGCTAGAAAACCTATGATTCTTTGCACAGCTTCTTTACATAGCTTCCTCTGTGAAATTGCTCTGATATAATGCTTTTTCAGTTAATGGAGAGTTTTTTCTGCCAGTTCCTTCTGTATCCCTTACAGCCCTCAGAAAGAAGTTGCAGAATTCTAGAATTAGCACTTCCCCTCCTCATTCACCTATAGATCACATTTTCTCAGAGTTTACTGCACATAAAGGAGAGAGAATGAATGCAAGAAAAAGAAAACTAAGATACAATACAAAGTAGTAAATTCTAATACCTTTATTCTTTTGTCATACAACCTTGGAATCTTTTGAGACAATTAAAAGTTGAAATCTTGTATCTGGAACAAGCCAGAAATAGAAAGAAGTCTAATTTATCTATACTTCTAAATCTTTCCATAGAAAGGATCACTTTAACATTAGAACTATGATGAGCAATACAACTCCTGGGGGAAGTTTTGTGAAATAATTTAAAATTGTGACAGCAATTATTTATGAACATGTGCCTCACTGCTCCTTGAATCATTCCTACTGGTGTATATAGTTAACCTTAGATTCCCAGAACACTCAACTGATAAAGAAATAAACCCTCCTCCCAAAAGACACAACACTGCACTGTATTATACCAGTTAGTTTTCTCATCTAAATGTAGTTTGAATTGTTCTGGAAAACATTTCTTCTCATGCCTGTTTGAATGTGCTACATTGCAAGGCATGCTTCAAAGTATAGTGAGTGAAACGATTGTTGAAAATCCTTGAATGTGTCAAACAATACTACAAAAGGATGTACTTATTTAATCTTGTGTAATAAATGTGAACTTGGGAATGCACAAGCATAGAATACAGATGATTTTTAAAGCTTAAGTATCAAGAAAAGTGTTTTCCTGATTTCAGAGGGGACTATTCTAAGTCAAAACTATTGGTAATCTAGAAGAAAATATAATTTTTAAAAAATACTTGAAGTACAAAACATCTGGAAGAAATTTATGTTTTATTTCTACTAATAATCTTTGTAACACTTGCCTTACAGTGTAATAGGTTAAAACATTTCTTTCTTTTGCCACAGGTACAGGTATCTGATTTTGCAACTTGCCTCCCACTGAATAATACCCATACATCCTGTTATAGTTTCCTTCAGGTACTAGAACCCCAGTCAGCGTGGATCTTTGAAATTATTTCAAAGAAACTAGATTCAAGTTTCAGTCACTATTTTGCTTCAAACTTGACTTTAATGAAAAGCCACATATAGATAGTAGAAACAAATAACTTACATCATTTCTCAGTTTTGAGTAAACTAGAAGTCTATATACATAGAAGAAAATATAAATTTGTTGTTTGGGGAAATTATCCTTTGTGCATGTCTTCTACAAAAACCTAACTAATTAAATCAAACTTATTTAAATGCTGATATTTCTTTCATCACAAATCTCTCAACTAATCCACTAGACTTTACATAAGTCTGAATCTAGTGTTTTCATGGTGCACAATACAACATATCTGGAAGCAGGGAGATATACCCAGGAACATTTCAACAGGGGTTCAAGTCACAGTTGAAGCCACTTAAGCACAATTTTGCTGGTTGAGTCTCCCTGATCATGTAAGCTGGTGCTATAATTAGTATTGGATAACACCAGCTAAAAGAATAAATATGAAAATTATGACAATTCACAGTTAAGAGATGATAACTGCTAGCAGGCGTGGTGCCCCTTCAGATTCTACTGTCATCTTAAGATGATCTTGATCTGTATAAAGCCACTGCTCTGCCAAACCATAATGCCACCTTATTTACCATAAGGACGAAGAAACAGATTGCTCTACATCACTTGAAAGCCTAGACATGACCACTTAGAGTGTCAAAAACACATTCACAATATTTTCTTGACAACTTTGCAAAAAAGTCTTCATTTTCTGTATCGTAAACATCACCCTCCTCATAAATAGGCTTTAGATCAGAGATGTACAAATGATAAATTCTCCTACTCAGCACAGCTATTGACCAGTAAGATAGATGAAACAAAGATAACTTCAGTGGATGTGTAATGGAACTTGTACGAGTTCAAACACCAAACACCTATATACTGCTTTTCACTTAATCTGACTCATTTAATTCTACAGTACATGGGGTAGGTTTTTTGGGATTTTTTTCCAGTAATTTTTAAAATCTTTTAAACTGGATGATAAATTTCAAGCTAACATTTCATTCAGCATAAAATCAGAAGACTACCAAAATGAGACATTTTCTCGATATTTTCAAAAGAAAATCTAGCTCTTTGTTAATCTTTTCCCTTCCCTGTAAACTGTGTACCAGCACAGGATAAAATCACTCTGTGACAGGGACCTCATATTTCAGTAGGCTTCATATTTAGTTAGCTTGTTATGCAAAGAACCTAGAGTATATTTTTGCTTTTTAACTTCAGTAGAGCTTGGTAAAACTTGGACATTACAACTGATTGTCATCTTCAGACAGCAAAGAAATCCTTTGTAAAGAAATCTTTCCAGTTTGATGTTTTGATAAGCAGGGAAACAGTCAACAGTGCCTCAATTATCAGCTTTTCACATTAATCCTCCATACAATTACATATACTTAGGGTGAAAATCCTACCTTTAGCAACATCTTTGCCTCCTGAGACCTTTTTCCCTCTACTTGACAATTAGCTTTTCCCTCTCTGAAGCTGAAGTAGCTTTACGTTCTTAGTAAGTCCTGCTGTTTTGCATTGGGAGTTTGTTAGTTTTTTCCACTGGTATGGTATTTTTAAGTTATTTGGTATACATGGATCTCCATCACCTCAAAACGAGCTTATTAGTCAACATACAAAATATTGAATGCTCATGGATATAAACAATTGTACCATAAAAGCATATAACAAGCATTGCATTGCTGATCTCTCACTTCCACAGCCTGTGAAGTATGGGTAGGAAATGGGTTGACGTGAATGCATTTGTATGAAGATAAAGTAACAAAAGGGGGAAACTTGGTCTATTTAACCTGTTCTACAAGGTTTAAGTTTCAAAATCACATACCGAAGGTCACATAGATTTTTATTTAGGCAATTATCTAAGGACAATTTATATAACATACTTTCACTTCACATCCTTGGGAAATGTTGATGTAGTAATTACGCAGTTGCAAAAGTTAAAGATTTGTGTTACAAGGCTGCTAAAAGACAGCTCAGCTTATTCTAAGCAGACCATCTTACAGTGAGTTCAGCCTAGTTTACCATAATTACAGTGTCAGTGGCAGAAATACTGGAAAAAGAAAGCACAACTTGATGCTCAGTGAAAATTGCTGTTCCTCGACATCTGTTTCAAAAGACTGCCAGAATCCTGTAGTCTACTTTTCTAATATTTGTCTTAAGACACAAGTCTTAGGTCTAAAACCAAGATGCAAAAAAAAAACCAAACAAGCATTTGGAGGTTATGTGTATTAATAAACAGTGTATTTAAAAGATAACCTAGTATCTAGTTGTGTAGCATCTCAAGAAGTTTTGAGGTAAATTATAAACCATTATTAAACTAAACACATACTGCTGCAGTGTAGCCCCAAACACTGCAATGACTGTTAGAGAAGGCAGACTGCCTGATGCAAACCACTATCAATAAAAAGACATACCAGTAAATAAGGAATATTCTAAAAATAATTTTTAGTGTGCTAAAAACTTTAACTTAATAAGAAAAAAAACTTTTTAAATTAGGTCAGCTAAAACTGTAATGCTTTCAGAAAATGTAAGGCGTACTTGGTTTGCAATTTACATTCACGTGTAGGTATTCACATTAACTTTCATTGATATCTGCATGCACAAGCTGTTGATAAGCAGCATCTTATAAAAAACTCCATTACTAGTGGACAAAATCCAGTACCGGTCACCAGCCTGGTAATGCAAGGTCATTCTAATTACCTTCTCCAAACTTTATTCTCCCCTCTCTGGTGCTAGTAATCATGAGGACACTTTGAAATGCTGATGCAGAATTATACTGATTTACTTTAAAATATGATATATTTAATGCTAATCATTGGAACTGCATATTGGGTATTTTCTGCGGTTACCTTTAAAACTACATACTGTGAAGAACAAAGTCCCCTACACCTGAAGTCTTTATAAGCAGTGGTTCCTGTTACTAACACCAGAGAAAGTTTCTAAATTGTCTAACTACTGGGCTAGCTTTTCAAATCAATCAATCAATCAGTAGCTAGTGACTACTTGTGCTTCCTAATGAAGTTAAGGACCTCAGTGCAGACCAAGTGCAGGCAAAGACACTGTTTTGTACTTTGTATCTCATGCTTTCTACTACAAAATATCAGGCCAAGCATCTTTTCTGATCCCCTGACATTGTACATTTCTCCATCCATTTGACACATGCTAAAAGGTAAAGTGTGCTCCACCAGACGAAGGTCACAAAAATATTCCTCACTCTGAAAAAGGTTGAAAAATCGTAGGTTGTTTTGCATACAGTTATTGGGATGCTTTAGGGAAAACTCTGTCAGATGATCTCAAGAGATCAAAATCGCATAATCTAGCTCAACATTGTGGCTAATGGCTGAGCATTAGAAATGACAACTGTGGCATGATTCCCAAAATTGTCACTCTATAACAAAGGGTTTTCAGAAGGGAAACAGTATTTTATAAGCATTTTTACTACAGCAATCTGAAATAACATTTTTTTAATGCTCTTCCTGTGGTAATAGTCGTGCAGTGAATCAAAGGTCTGCCCTGCCTGGAAAATTATCCTCTCCCCCTCCCTCCAATTTGGCCTAAAATAGATGCCTGGGAAGTGCATACCAGAAAATATATATCATTTTTGCCTCAGTGGTGTCCCAACAGTCATTTTCATTTAGAGCCTTTTCTGATTTGGAAATGTTTTTTGGGTTTGAATTTTGTGTTAATTACCTCACAGCTCTTAGAACAAAGTTTCTTTTATGCTAATCAGCACATGTAACAGGAGCAGAAGCTGAGATTAATTTCAAATTTTATAGCTAATATTATGAATGCAATACATTTGTGTCCCATTCAATTTTGCAGCCAGCAGTGACTTTGTTGGTACAACATGTAGCCCTTCCCAAAACAATGTCTTTTGAAAATTTCCAATGATTTATATGTTCCAGTCTCCCTATCTGTGACAAGGGGAAGATATTTTATGGTAAACCAGAATGAGTTCATTTGTAATAGCAAATTGCTTTTATGTATAAAGCTATGAGTAAGAACATTCAGAATATGACTTCAATATTATTTACATACCTTATTTAGTGATCAGTGCTTTTTTGTCTTGCTATATCTCTACTACAACCCTAAGACACCGATCAAGATTTCTTTTATTGCTATATATAAGCTCTGTAGTAGCTTCATTCCATCTTATTTGAAGATTGTCGTGGTTTGACCCTGGCTAAGTGCCAGGCACCCACAGCAGCCACTCACTTGTTCCCTCCCCTGCCACAGGTGGGCAGAGGAGGGAAGGAGAGTGTGGGAAGAAAAAAAAACCCAGGGAATTAACCCAAAGGTCCATGAGTTGAGATAAGGAACCGGGAGAAAACGCTTTAAGGACAAACCAGGCTCAACTTAAGCTGCAAAGTGAAATTTATTACTACCAGAGTTAGAAGGAGAATATGAGAAATAAACTAAACCTTTAAAAGACATCGTTCTTTTCCCTCCCCACCCCTCCCTCCCTTCCACCAACAGTGCAAGGGGGGAGCGTGTGGGGGTTCAGGTCAGTCCATTTCCAGGATCTTCTTCCTCTGCTTTTGCCATGGGGTCCCTCCCACAAGAGACAGTTCTCTGTGAACTTCTATGGTGTGGGTTTACTCATCCACGGGATGCAGTCTTCCAAGGACAAACTGCTCCAGCATGGAAGCAGGGGGCCCCTCTCTCTCCAGCTGGGTCTCCCACCTGGACTGCATGTTCCTCCAACATCTACCTGCTCCAGTGTGGTCACCTCCTCCACAAACTGCGGGACTTTTATCTCAGTCTCTGTCTCTAACTGGGCTGCAACTGGTATGGCTTCTTCCAGCATTTACAGCTACTGCGGCTTCTTCTGGCATTCATGGCTGCTGTGGCTTCTGGCATCTCCCTGCTCCAACGTTGGCACTTCACCCACTGACTGCGGGTGGCTCTGCATCCCTCATGGACCCCATGGACTGCAGGGGGGACACCCCACCTCACCATGGGCTCACCACGGCCTGCAGAGGAATTGCAGCTCCAGAGCTAGAGCACCTCCTCTCCCTCCTTCTCCACTGACCTTGGTGACTCCATGTTGTTTCCCTCACATCCTCCTCCTTCTCTAACTAAAGGCAGCTGCATGCACACTTTGTTTTGATTTTTCCTTAAATATGTCATCTCAGAGGCATAACCAACCTTTCTAATTGGCCCAGACATGGTCAGTGGCATGTCCATCATCTTCAGAGCCATCAGAGATTGGCTCTGCTGGAAATGATGAAGAACTCCAGAAACTTCTCACAGGAGCCATCTTTATGGCCCCCTCCCAACTACTAAAACCACAACAAAGATAAAAAGCCAAATTATCATATTTCACTTCAGTCTATTTGACACGGATTTCCCTGTGACAGAACATCACATTTTCTTTAATTAGGAAAATGTTCCCTTGTTAGTAGTGACTCACTGCCCAGCTTTAGCGAAGACCTAGACACAAAGACCCTCAGAGGCGCATTTAAACTTCAGGCCTGAGCCTTCATCTCTTATGTGACCAGAAGGGCAGCTGTAATAACCAAAACTTATTTGTTTACTGACAGAGTAAATTGTCCTCTTA
The DNA here is from genome assembly GCA_013400735.1 of Pomatostomus ruficeps. NCBI lineage: Eukaryota > Metazoa > Chordata > Aves > Passeriformes > Timaliidae > Pomatostomus > Pomatostomus ruficeps. The sequence continues at coordinate 6,511 of VYZT01018915.1, read as the reverse complement.
CATAGGGCATTTGTCCCTAACTCAGGGGCTGGCAGCCAGCCCAAGTCACACACAGAAAGCAGTTGCATCACTAGTTAAACATGTGTATCAGCAGAACTTCAAAAGGTACAGAAGTGTTCACATGGTGGACTATTTGGCTTGTAGAGTGGACCTACTTCAGTCAAATGAAAAGTAAAAAAGCATAATTAATCTCGTTCACTCTCTGTCTATTTGAAAAAGGTTCTGTTTTAAAGCAAAGAAGAGAAAGGTCAGAATGTCCAACAAATCTGATTCACTCTTCAGGCCATACACGGTCACTGTGTAATCGAGAAGAACCTACACCTGAAATATTTTAGAGTTAGCAATCATACAAATATTCACCTTGTGAATGATCTGTAAAAATACACTCTCAGTAGACAGGAAGGTATTAACTAACTTTCAACAGCTATCATATGCCATATCTATCTCTAAACAGATGGATACACACAAGTATGTTTTACACATGCCCAATGCAGTCCTCAATGTTTGATTTACTTTTCTAGAGTTAACTGAACAAAGTACAAGAAAATTGGCTAAAAAATTTATTCCTGTTAGAACATGAACTCAGTTCTCCTAAGACTGCTAACACTTTACTCTCTATCCCATTAAAGTTGCCGCAAATGAGCAGCTTTTTGAAGGAAACTGTGCCAGCAGCTAAAATAATCAAGGTATACATGAAAGTGGTAAACCAGAGGAGAATAAGACAGAAAAGATATGACTACAATTCCGATATTTAGACCAACTGATCTTCTAAGAGTATATTTTATGCTTGCATTTCCTTTGATCTACCAGCAGGCTTTTTGTTTGTTCTTCCAGCTTAATATGTTCTGTGCTAGTTGAAGAGCTTTTACTTATAACTCATTTGTGGAAGTAACCCTAGAAAGAATGTTTCCCAGACAGTCATCATCATTTTGATTACATGCTAACAATGCTTCTTTATGCAAAAAAAAAGCTAAATTAGCCAAACCCACAAGCATCATGCACTTATCTCAAAACTCATCTGGTTGAATAGCATGACAGACTTTTTCAGTTACTGCTTTACAAAGGTCTCATCTATGTGAATTAGAGTACACCAATTACTTTATATCTGAACGTAAAATAAAAAACTGGTCTCAAAAATTCCTCAATTTACTGTAATTTAGGAAGTCTTTATTTAAATATAGCAGCACTCCAATTAAGGATTCAGGTTTGTGCACTCTGGATCTACCTGTATCAACAGGCTTTTGAACTGTACAAGCACAATACATGGATTGCTCTGGAAAACCAAGGGAAAAAGCGCTCTGAAAACATCTAAAGGTTTATTCAGTTTCCTAATATTTTATAGATGTAAAGATGACATGACATTCATGTCAACACCATGACTTTGATATTAGCAGCTCTTCATCCTTGGAATAATCTTTGTAATTCCTTAATGGTAAACATATCAGTACTTTAAAAAAAAAAAAAACAAAAAAAACCAAAAAAACAAAACCAGAAATCCCACAAAAGTTATTTTCCCACCCTCCGACTCAGGATGAGTAAACCAAACAAATAAACAAAACTTCACAAAGGGAACTGAGAAGTAGACACACCAAGGGAAAAAAAAAAGGAAAAAATAAGGGAAGCAACAACAGTCATTAGAACTATCAGAATGGACAGAACTTCAAAACACAGAGCATGTGAGATGAAATAAAATCTTATTTAATTAATTTTGCTAACATATTGCAGTAATGATAAGTTGTATCTTTTTAAATGAGGTTTCTATCCAATTCTGAACTTTAATGTTTCCCTCTCCAGGGAATGTAGTTATTTTTCTTATTAATTTTCTTTTGGTCTTTTAGTGATCAAACTTCCAAGAAAGCATCTACACCTACTGATTTTTAGAGACTTGGATTACAGTATAGTCTATTGCTTTCCTTTCATCTTTAAATATAAGGCTACTAATTCAATCAAAACCAACTGTTTACAGTCTTGTGTAAAGTACTGAAAATGCAATATCCCATCTACTAAGCCTTCTCCAGTGAAAGAATGAGTGTGCATAAGAACAGCCATCTATAGAGATGCCCAGATAACAGGCTCCCTGCTGTTCTTCATCTCCTTCAACCGACAAGGTATTTCAGCAAAGGCAAGAAATGTAGCTGAACACAGAAAACAAAAATAAAAGTTACCCCTAATCAGTGGAGAAATTCTCAAAAGGGCTTTATAAACAACATGTGTTAGAATAGCTGAGCTTTCAGGAGCGAGTACACATGGGCCTCTAGACATAATCAGAATTGGTGAAAGAAGTGGACAGAATAGCTTCACTATTTATTCACCATCCATTATTTTGGACTATGTGTTGCAAATATTCCTGAAAAGCCACCAAAAATATTAATGCATAGTAGGATTTTTTAAAATTAATTCTTTACCGATAGTAAAAGAAATATTTCAGTATTACATTTAGAATAGCAATGAAATCCTCTTTTTTTATCCAATTGATAGAACTGTAAGTAATTAAGCAGAAAATAGATCTTTCTTTGCAAGATCAAAGGTTTTCTCTTAAGTAACTACCGTGAACCTTTAAAATTCATTTGCCCCTCTGTTGGAACAAAATATCATCTCTACTTCTAGCTGACATTACCTTCTTTGACATTTCCTCACTACTTAGTTGAGAAGCAAATGATATGCATTGGCTCAATAATATCACAGCATGTGGGGACACGCAGATTGACCACTTAAAAATAAAATCAGATATCAAGGGAAAAAAAACAAAACAACAAAACAGTTTACCACAAAGCTTTAAAAATCCCAATTCTTCCTATTAATTTCTCTAGAAATCAAATCCCAGGTTTTCTTTGGAAGACACTCAGCTGTTCCACCACTCCCAGTCTCATTTCAATTGCACAAACTAAAAAAAAAAAAAAACCAACAAAACAAAAACCTCAAACCTGAGCACCCTCAGCATATTTCAAAAAACAGAATCATGTGATGCAGAGCAACCATTTTTTCCCACAGAGACCAGACTATCATCAGGAAGAAGTTTAAACAATTTTATGATGATCAGGAGAGAGGCAGTTTGCATTTGTGTAAATATTTATACAGAATCCTTCAAAAGTACTCTGCTGCTTTCAAGTACAACAGACCACTAGCAATAAATAAACGGCTCTAAAAACCAAGCCCTATAAAAAGAAATTGACCAAGGAAAGGTTAAAAAGAGTTTCCTAAACTATTGTATACTACCCAGCCCAAGATTTTCATATTGCAATTAAAGCTGATTCTCCCTTCAAGATCACCAACTCTCCCTTTACTAAAAAGAATAGTGAAAAAATGTTTCAACATCTGTGTCAACTTGTATATACACCGACATTACTGGAGGTAAGTTGATTTAAGAATACTCAGTATATCTCTTTCTTGAAAGATTCAATTGGATCTCAGTTTGTACCACAGCTTGTAGGGGTGAAAGATTAGTATAATTATTTTTGATAACTCACAGGTAGAGATGAATTTAGGAAAAGAGGTAGGGACTTAACACCATGTTCAAAAATTAATAACCAAAACTAGTCTTCATACAGCTTTGTAAGGACACTGATTGTTACAGACCCCCTCCAAATACTACAGGGCTTTCTCTTCTGATCTTGATCAGACATTGCCCCAAGCTATGATGCTATAAAAGCCCTCTAGCTGCACCACTCTCTGCTTCCGAGTGCAAGACTGCCTGTCTCCCTCCAACAATCCTTATTCAACATCTAATGAAAACTGAAGGCAAACTGGAAACTAGTAAAAGATATAACCTTCCTAAATCAATCCCTTGGTAATAAACACAGCAACTGATATAAATTTACTTTTATATTCAATCTCATAACAGGTGTGTGTTCAAAATTCATTTACAGAGGACATAAAGCCTTAATGTGGACAGCAATTTCACATTGCGTTGTTCTGCATGGAGACTGTTAAGAAGAGCATTGTCTTTATGAAAGACAAGGAAGTCTTTTTTTTTAAATTATTGTTGATGGCATACAGCCACTTATTTTTAACCCTGCCTGCAAAAACCCAAAGCAATAACCTAGAAACAGCCTATTGTGAAGTACTTTTGTACCTTTGTTCAATCTTTCAGAACACTGACTCATTCTCCATCTAACATATTAATTTTCTGCTTTTCTGGTCTCCTGTTATCCTTTAAAATATAATAAAACTCTCTGTAAAGGTATAGTAACTCTTCAACTTCAGATTCTAATACTTTTAATAACTTCAAAAAACTGTTTCAAACACACAATTATGCCCATTCAATGAAAACATTGGGACCTATAGCCAACTGAAATTGAGGCCTTTACTCCAATTCGGTTTTCCTTCTTGTGAAAGATAACTAAATATTCTGAGCAAGAGCCACCTGATCCACTGAGAGAACCTACTCACATATTACAGCACCGGCTACATAGCGAGTGGCCATAACTGCTTCCCAGAACACATTTAAAGTAAACATCAAAGACTTACAAAGAAAACTTCTTCATTAAAAAGAAATTATAATACCTAAGCACTTACTGTTATTTCCTGGCAGTAGAATCTATGTTCCCAACGAAAACATGAAGCTATAGTTCGAAGTTATTGCCTGTTAAAAAGTCAAAACAACATAAATATATTAATTTAATATAGAATAAACTTTGAATTGCAAAAGATAATCAGAATCTTTTCATATATAAGTAAGAAATATACCCACAATAAGGTCTATGTCTCTCCCCCTCTCCCCTCCCCACATGAATTAAGATTCACAAATGCAGGACAAGTGGAATTTATGTCTTTTTAGAGATACTGTCACAAAATGAGCTAATAAATTCTGCCTTGGGACCATAGAAAAAAATTCAGAACGTGCACAAACAAAAACCTAATGGAATGAAAAATAAGCTCTAATACATTCTAATACTCCAGCAGTAGACACAAATTACTACAATATGGACACTTTCACTTATAACTGGCAAATTAAATAGGATCAGGTACTAAAGACATGCATTAGATATAATTCTGATGACTTTTTAATACATTGAAACCAAGATAATGTTATCTCCAGTTTATCACTTATTCCACTGGACTGATCAAATGCTATCAGACCTGAGAAAAAATTAAATATGATCATATCGCCAATGCTCATATCAGCTACAGAAAGTGATTAAATAGCATAAAAATAATTTCTTACACTGATATATTCTAATTTTGACATAAAAAAGAGGTTTGCGACAGCAGAAAGAAATAAAATCAAATCAAAAAGCATTTTTCATATGATTTGTTCTATTTTACAGGTAATCCTACTTGTATTTTCCCTTCCATACATAGAAATGTATGCTTCCATACATAGAAATACCAATTTCTAGTAAATGAAATAACATCAATTGTATTACATATTGACAGTGTCAGGTCTTTAGAATTCATGAAAGTAATTAAGTCCACAGATGCTTTCTAAATTAGAAGTTATCTCCAAATTATTAATGTGACTCCCTACATGCTACAGTAGAATGAATAAAACATGTCCATGTGTCCTGAGCTATTGAGATCCTACAACTGTAGAAGCAATATAAAGACAAAAAGGTGTCACTCCAGATTATAATGATACTTTAAAGTAACTATGTATTTGCACCCATAAAAACATAGTTTCAAGTAGTGGTCAATTTCTCCCTTCTCCATAAGCAAATTCTATGATTCTTTAAGTAGAATTACATTTTGTTTTAAACTCCACCAGCATTTTACATAGTTCATATAACATAAAAGCTAAAATTTAATGCTAAAGGTGAGACACAGATGTCCTGCAACAGAAACCTTATTTGCAGGTTTATCAAGAAAGTAATTAAAATAGAACTGCAGGTTTCATTTTATGTGGCCTCCAGATCAAAATGGGGAAAAAGTAAATTATACCAGGAGAACTTTGGATAAAAGACAGCAAGCAAGTTTAGAGCAGCAGAACTTGGGGCAAGTGTCGGGCAAGTTGCATGATAAGATTAAATAAAAGTCATAAATTGCTCAGCAATAAAGCAATGAAATAAACCCTTCTATTTTCTTTTAACATATTTTTCACTACAAGAAAAGCTAGAAACAAATTCCAAAGTGAAAGCACATTTTGTCCATTTTAAATGCTAATATTATGCAAATGTAGTCTTAAACATAGGAGACACAGTCATTTTTTATTTTTTGTACAGGTTGAAAAGCACATAAATCTGTAACAAGTCACATCATACACTGTTTTTTTCCAATATTACTCAGTAGTATTCATTCACATCATAAAACATGGACAACTTAAAGACTGCTGTTTCCAGATTTGTTAGGTTGTTAAAACAGGGG
>VYZT01018910.1:2382-13226 GCA_013400735.1 Pomatostomus ruficeps | reverse complement strand
AGACTAATATTAACTTCTTCTTTTTTTTCCTGCCTTTGGGTTATAGAAGAAAATGTGGAGACATGACGTGACATTAAAAACAAATGCAAAGACTGAAACAAATAATCCACCATTTGTGATTTACTTTTTCAGTATTTTTTTTTTTTAAATGCAGTCTTATGTTTAAAAGCCAGTTCTCCACTCTTTGATCTGCTGCCTTGGGATTTTAGAGTGCTTTGTCTTTCCATGTGACCGTCACCTGCCCGTGATGATTTGGGGAGGTGAACAAAATGCAGATGTAGATAATGGAAGACATGTTCCCGCGCCTGTTCACACAGTCTGAAGTCATTGGAGCCTTGGTCACAAAGGGTCTTTATGGTGCAAGGGTTTGTTGATGTAGCATGGGAGGACTTCTTAAGGTCACAAAATCTGGTGTGGTTTTGCCCTATAAGAAACAGTCCTGGGACAGAGTCACCTGCTGAATATCTTTCACCCCACAGGGATGCAGTCGGCTCCAACACAGAAGTTGGGGGTGATTTAGCGTGAGGTGTGGATAATCAGGAGAGAAATGGGAGAATAACTGCCTGACAATAGAAAGAGAGCCCTGTACTTATGGGCGAGCTTCACTGGGGGATAAAACCCTCTGCACCAAGCACGTAAAGCTTGCTGATGGTGAACTATCGTATCAGCCACTGACTGCAAAGGAGAGAAGGTCCCGTGGAAACAGGAAATGTGGATGCTTGTGTCATATACAGAAAATTTGGCCTGGCCTGCATGCCAGATGATATCCTTCCATCTGGTGAAGTTGAAGATGCTGAGAACAAGGAGAGGAGGAAGGGGACCATACCCAAGTTAGATCTAGGCACAATATGTAGTTGAATGAAATAAAATATTTCTTGAATAATGATTGATGAAGACTAGCGCTCATAACTCCTGCAGTAATTTTGTCACTTTTATCTTCAGGGTGGAGATCACTACATGCCAGGCTGCATTCCTTCATAGCATCTGAATCATTCTTATTGTCTCCACAAGCTGAAAATGAGAAACAGACTGGCAAGAAAGTTAAAATTTTCAAGGTGGAAAGAGCAAGGAATAGGCTGATTTAGTTTTGTTTTCGTTCTTTCTTTTTAAGATTAAAAGTTCCTGTTGCATTTTTGCAGATGATAATGCACTATATTTTAGGATTCTTTTGTTTAAAACAAAACTATAGTTTCCTAGATTTTGAAGATAAGCTAAAGCACCTGAATAAAAGGGCTTTCTTCAGTGCTGTCTATATCCAGCCTGGCTTTCCGTGAGCTGCACGAGGGAGAAATATTTCCAAGGCACCAGTGGTTGCCATATCCTGTATGCAAAAAGATTCCATAAATGTCTGAAAACAGATGGAATGCAACTTTGGAGGAATAAATGGATTTTTAATTTTCTGAACATTTTGGATTCCATCTGGTTGAAGTAACTAAGTGACCTACTAGAATACTTTTACCTTTCTTGTATAATAGATAGAAATACAGCTTGCACTGCTATTGACTGACACATTCCCCATTCGTTCACGGGGTTTATTTGCTCATATATTTATTTTTAATTCTTTTGCCTGCATGTCAGGGGATACCTGATGCACCTCTTCCTGCATGTCAAATCTAAATGTTGGCCCTCTGTCAGGTCCTGATTTATCCTTGCAGCTGGTAAGGAGAAGCTCTAAACCACCTGCCAAAGCTCACCTGACAGTAGTGGGAGTCTAAAGAGCTAACATACCTTAGAGTTATCTCCCTATTTTTTTTTTTTGCTTCATGTACTGGCAGAAAGCAAAAAGAAAAATGAAATGCTCTTAGTTTTCTGTCTTGCTTAAAGACAAAGAATAAGAATGAGTAGAGGCTTTGTGTACAGGCACTAATTAGGTGGATTATTTCTGTTTATTGTTTTTTGTTACTGCCATTTAGCATGTTGTTAAATGAATAAGAGTAAATACATGTGTGTTTTTAAACAGGAAATGAGCACTTCTCTATGAATAGGAAATACAGGCAACTTGAACTCACAAAAGAGAAGTCATAAAATATACCACTCGGTATAAAAAATTGATGACTTGGGTTTATGGAAAAGACCAATTTTGTGCCTTTAACCTCAGTGAAAGGTAGAAACCAAATCTATTCACCTTCCTTGAGAGAGAAGATGGGTCTTTTAAATCACTAATTTTAAGCCGGTACTTAAAGTTGCACTGCTTACGAAGTTGATTATTTATGATTGCCATATAGAAAATTCTACTGAGAATAAGTATTTCCATGCTGATAAATTCATAACTAATAGTTAGTGGGATATTGACAATGTGTTTGGTATTAGTTTTCATACTTTTTGGCACTTGGGAACATTTCTCAGGGTTCTCGCTATGAATATGGATAAAACATTCCAAAGAATAGGGAATAACAGCCCTTTTTAATTTTTTTTAAAGGGTTGTTAGTGAGACTCTTTTCCACTTCTGGAACCAAGTATATTTGTGTTTCATTAAAAGCTGTTACATTTTAGGATCACAAGTTTCAGCCTAGCACAAAGCCTGAAATCATTGAAAGTTTTCCCTTTTGCCTGACACATTACTGCTGTGTAAAAAGTGTGTTTGCTCAGTCCTTAATAGGACAAAATATAGCATTTCCACTGCAAACAATGTTTATATAAAACTCTGGTCACCATAACCCCATAATTCAAAGTAGGCTTATTTCTTCTCCCTGAATTTTGTGATTATGAACTTTCTGAGGGCTGGCAGGAGCACACACGGGTTCAGCCAGCTAAACTCCGGACATGGTGCAGTCATGTTTAGAGTGTCTTTTTCTGGGGTCCAGGAATAAGTTTGCCTTGTATGGCATTGAGAAAATTGAATTCTCTTTTGCATTACACACTTATGTAATTGCATTACTGTCTCTGAAGCCTTTTTGCCCCTATAAATGATTAAAACTGTTGTTATACAAATTTGGACTTGGGAGACACATGTAAACCTCCTTATACAGAACGTAAGTGGCTGAAAGACTCACAGCTGCCAGCACCAAGGATTTGCTATTTGTTATTTTCTAAGAGTTTAGAGTTCTAAAGAGAAGTCTGTATCCTGCTAATAGTACTCATCACATGCTCTCTCATTTGTCTAATTGAGAAAATTACAAATATAATGAAAACAGCTCCATCTAAATAAGTTCTCTATCCACGGTTAATAAAATAGTATCTACCCTCAGAGACCTGGAATTTCTCTGCAAACGCTTTTAGTTAAACAAAACATTTTGTGTACCTACAGTAAACGTGATATTTATTTTTTCATTATTCATGAAACAACTTTAATGTCACTGCTGATTTTCCTGGTAGGATGTTCAGCTCCAGCATACCAGAGCTCATGCTGAGTTGTAGCTGAAGATGTCATTCACAATAAACATGAGCTGCTGTGACAATATGATGGCAGAAGGTGAAGAATCTCTTTTCTTGTGCAAGGGCATGCATGTGTCTCTGTGTGTGAGAGAGAGAAGGAAAGAGATTTGATTCTGTTTACAAGACTCATTCATGGCACAGCAGGTCGTAGTCACATTGTAATATTCACCTTAACATAGCTAATTTGATTTTCAACCTGGTTATCATGCATTTAGACATAATGATACATGAAAATATATGCTCTAGCAGTGCATTTTAAATAAGGTTGCACACTTTAAGTCTGAATATATTAGAGGTAAGCATTGATTTTTGCATTTGCAGGAGTCCTGGAAAGCACTACTCAGTGTATGTTACAAAATTACCAAGAGGAAAGTGAATTCCAATGGATAAGTCTCAGGGACTGCTACCATTTTTGGGCTGAACTCAACAGGATGGGTGTCCCCATATTTGACATCTCTGAAGATGCACAAGTTTTTCCATTTTAAAGCTTCATGTACTAGTGAAATTTCATTTCTGAGTTTCAGGTTGTCTTCTAACTGGAAAATGAAGAGTCAAAAAGTCCTGCGGCCTCTCTGCCCTTCTCACTGAAAGGAAAATGAACAGCCTGGTCGTAGGATGAATGTTGTCTTGGGTCACCATCAAGATCCTGACCTGCCTAACTGATGTGACACGAGAAAAGAGGTATGATGATGTTTGTCAAGAGCAGAGCCTCATTACTGCATCCTGGAGTAGCCTGAGAGATAAGGGGATCTATCAGCAATTTAATTATAGTTGTAACACACCAGCCTTCATGCTGAACAAAAAGGAATCTGCTGTTTGCACTGTGAGATTTCAAGCTCAATTTAAATCTAAAGAGAGTGGACGTGGTTGGGCATGATTTTGTGAATCACCTTCAGCACATTTGCACAAACAAAAGCAGGTATAATTCTCCTGAAGTCAATAGAGTTGAGCATATTTATATGAATGGGGCATTTGGCCCAAATCCAGTTGGAGCCTGCAGTATAACACCTCTGAATCTTCAGAGGTTTTCTTAGAGTCATTAATATTGAGGCTGTATGTACCCAAGGTAATTATCCATTACTGCTTGAGCCTGGCCCAGGAATTGTTTCACAACATGTTGCCTCATTAGTAAAATATAATGGAAAAATAAAACAGAAACAAAGTGGAAACTAGGAAAATAAGGGTGCTAGAAGGAGAAGGGTGTGAAGAAAACAAACACAGTGATCGGATGAGATCCTCTGATGGTGTAAATCAGTATCACCTTCTGTGAGGCTCTGCCAATTTACACCCTGTGATGCTCTGGCCCATGCTTATTAGGAAAGTATGTTGTTGATATGCTCTATAATGGCTTCCATTACCAGCCCATGCTAAAAGAAGCAGCTGGTGAAAGTTATGTTTATGTTCCACAGATGGATTGGCAATGGCTGACACATAGCTCTGTGTCTGGTAAACAGGTGTTTTACTTTATGTTTGCTAGCTAGTCATAAGAAGTCAGATTCTTGGTGAAGGGTGTAGGAGAAGAAGATCAGTTGTTGAAAAGGAAGAAGTAATTTTTCTTGGTTGTATTTTATTTTCTTTTTAAATGGTGAGTAGTGTCCTGAAACCCATCCTGGCTTTTATGAGCATAATCTAAGTGACGGGGAGGAAAAATTAGCAGAGGAGCAGAAACTCCCAAACTGGTATTCAAATGATACTATCTCACCTCCTTCCTTTCTTGCCCATTTTCACCAGGAGAAGGAACGACTTTGGTTTCAGAAAAAGTAAAAACTGCTTATAATACGGTCAGAACTTCCCGTGCCAGAGGAGCAACTTTGCCAGTTAGTACAGTGCAGAACAGGATGAGTTGAAATTACGGCAGAGTTTATCTATGCTTTTGGTGGGAGGTGGAAATATAATCCTCATTTTAATAAGCAACATTTTGCAAACCAATTCTGACACCTGCAAATTTAATGCTTACATGACCAATGCAGAAGGAAAACTATTGCTTTTCATGACTCAAAATAAAGCATTTATTATGACTTTGTTTATTCATTTCTGATTGCCTACAAAACTAAAAAATGGTTGGGAATTTTTTCTGATCTCTGAATGGTCAATACTTCTAAATGGCAGAATGGCAACATGTAAATTCCTTGGTGAACACCATTCAGACTAAAATTCTTCAAACTCAGGTTTTGAGAGCATTTTCACAAATACGCAGCAGTAGGCTGAATATTCATTTATAACTAATATTATGAGTCATAGTGATCCAGATTAAGAACTTCTAGCTGTAGATCAGATTATTATCTTATTCTTTAAACACCTCTAGGGAAAGCTCCTTAGTATGTAGTGCAAGGAAGTAGCCTAAGGGCACAGAGCAGGCGGGCATCATTTACCTAAAACTTGCCCACACTGCTGTTGGGTGTTGATCCTTCTGGTAGAAGCTTAAATGCATCCCACTGAGTCCTTGGAACCAACGGCCAAGGCAGGGACAAGTGGTTCTCCAAGACAAGAGATGAGCTGGGGAGTGGGAAGAGTGGCTGGGATAGCTGGAGAACCTGGGGTAGGTCTGAAGAGACGCTCACCCTCAGCATTGTTAACCCATTATCACGCCTGTTTCATTGAAACCAAATGGCTCAAAGGGGCAGCTTCGGAATCAGCGCGTTATGTCGGGGAGGTGGCTTTGAACGAAGTGAGAGCAGCGCCTGGTTTTGAGCTTCTGTCACAGATATAATATATGAAGGAATAGCGAGAGCAGCAGGTGTTGTCAAAATTTATGTGCAAGCAGCAAGCCCAGGCAGCAGCCCCACAGGAAGAGTAGTGACAGTTACTGCAGCAGATGGTCTCAAGAATTATGGATGTGGGACCTATCCCCAGCTGCCCCTATAACTCGATGCTACTCAAGAAGGAACCAACTCCAGAACCTACACAGTCAAGTTGAGCAGCCAGACTGGTGGTGGTCAGGGCCACCAGCCACTCCAGCTCCACGCTGAACCAGCCTGGCCCAAGCTGCACATATTGATCTCTGAGCTGTGCTGCTGCCTAGGAGAGATACATCTTGAACCAGTTGGGAATCCCAGAATAGAAGTACCGATAAAGGCTCATGAAGGAATTTAACTACCCAGACATCTGTTGAGTAACAAATACAGCTGAACATGCATCATCGCAGAGGTTCCTAAATTATAGTGAAGACAACTTTATGATCCAGAAAGTAGAGACTCCTGAGGAGAAGCCATCCTGGATCTACAGGAGTATATTAATGAAATTTGCAGATGAAACTTTGCAAATGCATTAAAAATACAGCAGCATTGTGTTTTAGGATTGACTTTAGCAGAGTATCATATGTGTTTAGAACAGATTGTCTTCCTCATCCATTTACTAATTTTTACTATTTCACAAGTAAATGAAAGTTCAAGGCCATCTTCTCCTGTCTTTAAGCCTGTTTGCATCATCCATTCATGCCAGATATTTGAGATCTGCAGATTCTCTAATATACTTTGCAAACATCTCTCTTGGATAATACACAGCTCATGAGAGAGACCAAGAAAATTACAAAAATTCATAGATAATAGCAGTATGCCAGTTGCCTTCAAAAAGCCTTATATGCAAGTACACACCTTTGCAGAAAGTTGAAACAAATGTTGAAGAAGATGAGGAATCTTAAGAAGCAGAAATATTGAAAAGATAATAATGAACAGCAAATAAAACATGAGTTTTCAATAAGGCACAATAGCACGGAAGGCCTATAAAATTTTGGAGTACAAACAAAGAAATATTGCATCACGGGGTAAAGTTCAAATAGGGTTCTTTTTCTTTTCCTTTTGGATTTAAAAAATATAGATATAAAATGGAGATATAAAATGGACTAATATACTGAAATAAGTAGCAAAAATGTTACACTGATTATAATGATGAACTGACAGACACCTGAATTTTTGAAATATCTTTTAGAAGTCTTGATTTATAATGCTACTTAATGGAAAAAGAAAACCAAAGAAAAAGCCCACAAAAGTTTTATCCTGAAATAAGGGAATCTGTGAAATCTTAGGGGAAAGAAAGTATCTTAAAATTTCTAAATAAAAATAAATAAATCAGCTAATCTTTGCCATCCTCAAAGAAAAAGCAGCCCTGAATGAATCCTGCTTCATTCTTCAGATTCAATACAGGGATAATGTCAGGTTTACTCTCTAATGATTCAGTTCCTTACATCTGGAGAATGTGTCTTTCAAAAATTTAGGGGGAAAAAAACCCCAATTTTCTTTTTATTTCTTTCCAAGTTTTAATTTGATGTATCCATTTCTTCATTACTGTTCTGTCCCAGCATTGATTATGTCAAACACTACTCAGCAAAACGTTTTTCTCATCTATTCAGGAAGGTAAAGTTTCAATTTACATTTGTAATAATGAGGTATGATCATGTCAGCAGGATAGCAACCTCAGTAATCTACCTGCTAAAAACCTGTTAATTAGCTTTTAGATAAAATATTTCCAGAAAAGAACAAAGCTTTGCACTTGTCTACATTAATCTTGACATCTGCTATAGGTCACATAGAGAAAGAAATCTGCCTGCAAAAGTTATTCCCATTCATAATTGTATTAAAACTATTATCAAATAATTCCGCTCCACCCCACCAAGGGCTTTCTCAGCATCTAATGCTATTAACATCCATTGTTTTGAGCCTCTGCTTGGATGAAGATTTTACACTCTCCAAAGCATCACCTAAAAGGTTACTGAGGGTTCAGGGAGTGTTCAGCTCTTTGATAAGAAAGAACCAAAAGCTCCTTTTTATCTTAGTATTCAACTTCAATACACACACACAGACACACACACACACAAAAGTATAAATATTCTCAAGGAAGACTGATCTCAGTCCAGGCACAAACAATAGTGAAGACTTTTGTCAAAGGTGCGATCTAAGAACTACCCTTGCAAGCAAGGAATTTGGAAGGAGATGAAAAAATGAATGAGAATCCCTCTGTGGTTATTACTTCTGTCTGAATTCCAGTTGGAACTGGACTCAGACAAAGAAGATAGAAGGTGAGCGTGCTATCAACGGGATAGCAGCAGTGATACACGAATCTCCACATATGAACTCCCTTTCTGTGTCCAGGGAGCCCTTCTAAAGAAAGCCCACAAATACCCGCCTGAAGGCTCTGCTTGCTTCAGGCTGGATGCATTTCCTTCCTGTTCTTGCTCAAAGTTAATTTCTAATCTACAAAACCATTCTTCTATTAAGAGACACAAAAAAACCCTAAAGGTAAAAAAACGATGGCAGAATCTCTATCAACCTGAAGCTTCAGTTTTTCTGTCTCCTGCACCTGAACTGACAAACACAGTCACTGATCTGAGTCTCTTCAAGGTTTCAGCACCACAGAAGAGGCAAACAACTGTAAGAGAAGTCACTCATGGATCCCAGTGCCAATGAGGAGAGGTGTAAAACGCTCCGAACTGTCCCTGAGCAAGGTTATTAATTTGAAAAGTACTTAGCTGAAACTCTTTCCTGGTGCATTGACTCATGCCCTCCACTTCAGCAAAGCCAGATTATAGTGATTTGCCAATGATTTTGTGGCTGCAAAATGCAGGAAGGTATTTTAATTGCATTTTCCCCTGTGATCAGTTCTGTTGCCATATTCTGTGGCTGAAAACTTATTGGAATGTTTTAAATAGAACAAAGACTTAGTCTACTATTCTGCACCATTGCCCTTCCTCTTTTTCACCCAAACTTGTCCGGGTTGTTTGGATGGAAATGCTACTTTAATCTGAAAGGCTTTTCGTCTAGAAAGTGACTACAGAAGAACAGTGCCGACAGGAACTCTACATAATCATTGGATAGGTTTTTCTCACTAGATGTACATTTTCCAAAGGAACTACACTGAAATATTTGTTTCAAGTTTTGAAATGAAGAGGTGTGAACTGACTCAGTGCCATCAATATGCTGATTTACCCCAGCTGAAGTTCCTGAGCTGCACAAAAAAATCCCCAACGCTTCATAATATATGTGAATCAGCTGTTTAGTAATCAGCAAGATCCAGATTCTGGTGGTTTCACTCCCACAAAAGGCAGGAAAAGGGTTTTTATCATATTTTGCCTTGTGATCAGCTTTGAAGCCTTACCAATGGATGAAATTCCAATGTGGTCTCATTTGCATTAATACAGAGAGAGTTGCTCTCTTCTTGCTCTTCACTCATATATATACATCTTGATTAATAAGAATATCTATAATTTGCCTAATTCACCTTAATGGCCATCTGGTAGGGGTGCAGAAATGGTGATCCTCAGGTCCTGAAAAGCCTCAAATATACATGCCCTCTCCATTCATCTCCTGAATTGCCTGGTGCAGCAGCTTACCAACTTCTGTCAAATAAGACCAGTACTTCTATTACCTGCCTGAGATCGACACCGCTCCTGCAAAATCACAAAATATCAAACGGCATTTCCCATGAAATGTTTGTGTGTAAGCAGGACCTGGATTTATGCAGAGGACGAGGAGCAGGGGTGGGAGCATGGGTTGATTACATCCCTTGGTTAGATTGGATCTAGTTCCTATCTTGTGCTAATCCACCCCAGACTCCTGGCGGTAAGATCCAAAGCAGCATAAAGCAGATAACAGGAGAAGGCAGAGGGGGCTGGTCAGGGGTGTTTGTAAATAAATGTGGAACTTGGGATCTGCAGCCTGCTTGGTTATGGTTTTGTGAAAACAGAATTACAGCATAAAATGAAAGCAGGCTGTGCAATGAAAACAAGAGGAATGCCATCACCCAGGTTGGCTTGTACTGCAAACCATGCTGGTCAATCATCTGAGATGAATGGAGGTATCCGCTGAATAACCTCACTTTGCAACTTTTATGTGAAGGTTTGATAAATGAAGTCAGGGAGAGGTACAAGAAAGTGATTAAAACCAGCCTGTGCAAAAGGCAACGATAACCTCCCTGGGCTTTAAACTTTTTTCTCCTTCTGCCTGAGTTTGTTGGATAATTAACCCTTTCATCCTTCAGTCTCTGTACACAAACAATTGTATATTCCTACAAAGCAGCTGCGTTTTGACAGGCAATTTGTCACCGGTAATAAATTGAACCCAGCGGTGAGGCAAACCACTTCCAACGGGGATGCGTACAGCTAGGTACCATGATCTTGAATTTCCTACTGGCCTCACTGTAGCAGAAAACTTTTTCCAAAGTTTAATTCCCTCATTTCTTGTCTCTGGATTCACTGAGATGCCCAGCAACTTGCTTAGGCAGCTCCTTTTAGGCACCTTCTTGAAAGAATATGCCTCAGGCCATGCTGGCCAAATAGTTTTAGGGGATCTTAGTCTGTTGCCATAGAGCTTGAATGGGATATTATTGTCACCAAAACAAAAAGGGATTCTGGCATTTTTGAAAAACAGGGGCCAGAGTTTCTCTTTGTGGACCTGGAACCATCACCTGTCATGGTTTGTGGTAAAATTTGTTACTGGCTTGGAGGATGGCTCGAGCATGCAGAAAAGGATTCTGCC
>VYZT01018906.1:0-12808 GCA_013400735.1 Pomatostomus ruficeps | reverse complement strand
GCCAGCCGGGCAAGGGAGGGGATTGTCCCACTCTGCTCTGCACTGGGGCGGCCTCACCTCGAATGCTGGGGGCAGTTTTGGGTGCCACAATGTAAGATATTAAGCTCTTAGAGAGCATCCAAAGGAGAGATAGGAAGGTGGTGCTGGTCCTTGAAGGGGAAGCCTTACAAGAAGTGGCTGAGGTCACTTGGTCTGTTCAGCCTGGAGAAGGGGAGACTGAGGGGAGACCTCACTGCAGTTACAACTTCCTCATGAGGGATCAGGAGAGGCAGGCACTGATCTTGTCTCTGTGGTGCCCAGTGACAGGATCTGAGGGAATGGCCTTAAGTTGTTTTGGGGGAGATTTAGGTTGGATATTAGGAAAAAGTTCTTCACTCAGAGGGTGACTGGGCACTGGAAAAGGCTCCTCAGGGAAGAGGTCACAGCATCAAGCCTGACAGAGTTCAAGAAGCGTTTGGACAATGCGCACATGCACATAGCGGGACTCAGTGTGTGCACAGCCAGGAGTTGGACTTTGGTGATCCTTTCTGGTTCCTTCCCACTCAGGATGTTCTGTGATTCTATGATTCTGTGCAGCTATATCATTATGCATTTATGTCAGGTAATTTCCCATAGAAAAGTTTATGTTAGTTGAATAGATATGTGTGATATATTCATGCCATGCTGCTTCTAAGACAAGTGATTTTTGGAATCTGGATTGAAACTCTTTTAAACTGGCCTGCATGATAATGGATGCAAGATGCATTGCAGTCTTTTCAGGCTTTGAACTGAGAAGCCTGTAGGTATTTGTGCAATTTTTGATAAATAATTTAGTAAAAGCATTGCAAAGTCTGTTACAAATCTACTAATAATATTTTTCAGGTTTTAAAGAATGTTTAACATCTTGTACGCTTGGGTGCATAATTCTGCAGAATTCAAAAGAGAACTATGACTTTTCTACAGAATTAAAAAACCACACATGGAACTAAATAATGTTTTTTGCAATACCGGAGTCAGAAAAAATTGTATAGAAAGAAATCCATGTGAGACAGTGACTAGGAAGATGTAGGTAACTGAATAGCTTTAAAAATGTAGTAAGAACTTCCAGACATTTTCTCTATTCACAAATTCTTTACCTAATTCGTGGTTCCAAAGTTTTTGCCTCTAGGCATGCTCAGAGTCAGTTTATTTTGACATTTGGCTCCTTTTTTCAGCTCCTGTGGGATTCACAGGCATTGCCCTGACTTCTTCACCTGTGGAACCAGATGTTGGAAGGATGCTAACAGTGTTCTTTCAAAAAGCCACTGAAAACACATTGAGGAGCAGTTTCAGGTTTTATCAACTCTGTCATATAAACCTCGTCCAACTTCAGAGAAGTATTTCTACCAGTTTCTCAGTGATTTGATTCTCATGGTGTATCTCCACTTGAACACTGTTTTTCTGCTGGAAAAGAAGGACCTAACTGGCCTGACAGGAAATTTTGGAACAGGTGAATCACAGACTTCTCCTTTATGCAGTAGGTCAGTATCTGGACTGTATTTGGGAAGCCTGCGTTTCAGTCTTTCTGAAGAGGACATGAAGCCCTAAAACCAAGTAGAGCTCTTGAATTAAGTTAGTATTCTGAGGATATTTCCATCAGTTTTATTGGAGCTGTTCTGTTCAAATTGGTCAGAAAATCAGTTGAGCATTCAATACTTTGTGAAAAACTCCCTATAGTTTTGTGGTTGAATCATGAGGAGGAGTAGAAACATGCAGGTCAAAGGTCCCTGAGGCAGATGAGGGATTCGAGTCCAGGACATCCAAATGTTCTCCCAGATTCTTATTATCAGGCTGTGGAATAGAGAGGGTTAGCAGCTCATGGATTTCTTTTTCTGCTAGTGTATAAAAGTAGTTACCCTAATGTTTCTCTAATGCTTTTAAGTGCTTTCTACCTTAGCATGCTTTTCACTAAAGCAGCCATTGAAATGAGTGTTTTCCCAATAGAAGGAGGTGATTTTTGCTGTTGCTGTGATATGTGCAACTTAGGATCACCATCTGCACTACATTTCTACCTCACATAAATTACTGGTTGTTTAATTTAGCTTTTCTCTCGTGTCATTTATTTCACATACGGAGGTAGCAGCTTTACCAGTAGATAATAGGAAGTTATTAACTTGTTTCACCTTACATTCCCACAACCGCATGCTGCTATTTCTTATAATAACCTTGGCGTCAGTAATGTGGCCCTTTGTGGGATCTTTCGAGTGCGCTGTGTAATTATATTGCGACTACCGAATGAACGTAGACTGTCATTCCATTACCCTACTAATCTAATATGGTGATAGAGGTGTTGTTTGTATGATACTTTCCCACTTGTCTCATTTGATAAAATTCTGTTTGAAATGAACTGTTTCCTTTTACTGCAACGCTGATGGATTCTGCTCCATAGTACAGCCAGTGAAGGAGTAAGGAAATGTCTGTGAAACTGCTAAAACTGAATTGGTAAAATTGATGGAAATAATGCTGATTTTCATGTTTTGAAGGAACATTGCCAGCAGCAGACTCAACAAACTTTAAACTGTTTCTGGAACTTTTTTCAGTGGTTTTAGTGGGGAAGTTTAAAATACTTTTCTTCTGAAATGTTTTAACCTGAAACAATTACTAATAATACTTGTCGACACTGCAAAAGAAAATAAATATGTTTATTTTCTTTTTAGTTATGTATTGCTTGCTGTATTCTTATCGTTGCAGTTTTTCTTTGTACATTCCTAAGTAAAATAAACAGAGCATAAATAATTTAAAAATATAAGGGGGAGAGAAGCTGAGACTCTAAAACTAGAGAACATGTTCACCATGGGCATTTAAATTCTCTTTGTTATCATTTAGTGCTGAGTTTGGCTCCTTTTGAGAATATTCCTGTAATTGGCAGATTATGGGACTCTCTGCAAGGAGATGGCAGTAAATGCAATTTGCCATCTGTGGGCAAGTTTTTTTGTGGCAGCATACCTGTATCAAAAATGGTTGTTTATCATCATGCTGCGTTTTGAAGTAAATGTCCAAATTTTCTAGTACTGCAGACCAGCCTCTTCAAATGAAAATTAATGGAGTTTAGCTAATTAAGCCATGTGAGGTCTGACCCTGTTTTTCAAGATGTCCCCTGTTGTTCATAAAATGACACATTGGTAATTGTTAAGAAGGACATGTTAGAGATTGTTAAAAATAAATGAGATTTTGTAAGGTGGGAAGTTGAAAATATAAGCTCTAGTACCCATAACAGATGGAGACCTCTAAGTAGATATCAACTTTCTGATAATTGCAGTGGATCACAAGTAATACATGCACCCACTCTGGTTTCCAGTATTTGACTGTAGTGGTTACAAATTCTTTGGGATGTGTTGGAAAAGGTATGGCTTTCCTCCTGCTGCAGAGAGACACACGTTTCATACCATGAAAAAACTCCTTGGTCTGCCCTCTCCTAAGTTGTTCTTCAATAAAATGAAGATTGTTTCTGTTGGAGATGAAGGGGATGATTTTGTGGGTCATTGTAATAGATTAATTGGTTTATGAACCTGAAGTTCTTTAGAGGATGCCACAAATATTTATGATGTCCTTGAGTTTTACACCGGATCTGTAAATTAGCTGAAAGATATGTAAAAATTCATACAGTCAGACAGCTCCCTCCTGGCTACGCACATAAAGTGGCTCAGGAGCATAAATTATTCCTGCTGAGGTCAATCATAATTTATGCTATTTTGCTTCTGCATCTGCTGTTCGGAGAAAGAAGAATATAAAGAACATCTGTATTTGAAAAAAGATTTCCCTCTTTGCATCAAATTTCATTCACTTTGGGAAATCTTTTGGTACAAATGATAATCTGAAGAGCTGCAATTGAAATTGGCAGGTCACAAAGGAAAAGTGCTTCAGATTGTATTTATGAAAAAGCTGAAAGAATTACCACAGCCTGGACAGTTGAGCCTCAGGGATCTGTAGAGATGTTGTCATTGAAGATATATTCAGTACATTTCACTGTGTAAAAGTACGAAATAAAAATATGTGTTAGTAAAAGATAGTCACAAATTGCCCAAGTTAAACTTTGTCCTCCCAGGGTCACATTAAAAGCATAAATACAAACCAGTACAGAAATTCCAAATTACAGTGCCTAGAGCAACTTGAGTGCAGTCATACTGCATGACCGATTTCCCTCTGATGGCTTGTGGAGGTGAAAGACTTGCCTATGACTTTGGAAGTCTTACATGAGCTTGAGGCCCTTCTCTGTTTGCCTTTGATTGTGGCTAAATGGGATCCTGCTCTTTGGAGAAGTTAGAGAGCTATTGACAGAGGAGTGATCTATTTATGTCCTGGTTCTGTAGTTTTTTGTTTCCAGGGCTGTAATAGTCCACATTCAGTGAAGACCTGTAGAGATTGCAAACACCACCTTCCTGGTGGCTTTTGTTGAACTGAAAACATACTTGATGTATGTTTTACATGAGGCAATACAAAGTGTGATGAGAAAAGTGCAGGAGATTTTGCAGAGCATGTGATCAGTGTGTTTTGAAGGTACTGGGTGGAGACAATGAGAGAGTAAGAGAATTTGGTCATGTCCTGTTAAAGCCCTCAGGCTGCCTTGTCATCACCCTCTGGGGTACCCGCTGCTGAATCCTGTATCACTCTAGGATGCTACAGTTGGGAAGTTCTGAAGTGCTTTTTGTTTACGGTACTGCAAATCCATCCTGTCAGGTATTTTGGTCTGATAGTTTTAGATTTGCTACTATTCCTGACAATATCAGGACATCTAAGCAGCTAGATAGGTGATAGGATATATCCTTGTGTAGTTTGAAAATTCTGACTTAAAGCAGCTAAAACTGGAAAATAGTGATTTAAATCAAGTAAAATCCTGACAGTAAGTTACCAGGAAAAGGAAACATGTACGAAAATCCTAGTTTTAGATTCCTTTTTATGTTGAGGAACGAATCATAGCATAGTTAATCTCATGGGAATTTCATTTTTTCACTATATGTCACATACATATGAAAGCAGAAGAATCCTTTTTTAAAATTATGTCAGACCAGCTCCAATTTCTGTTCTATAGCTTGTAGGTGAAAGCTGGATCTCATTATTGAAGTTGTATTTTGGTGCCAAGAATTGATTCTGTCTTTGGGGTGACAGTGGGCATATTTGAACCTTCGCTGTCTCTTTAGTTTTCAAGTTTTATGTGTTCTTAGCTCCTTAAAGGATCTTTTTGTAATATACCTGAAGTATATTTCCTAGAGAATACGTAAAAATACCTGAAATATTTTTAGTACATATGCCAATGATATCTTGCACAGATTAAAGCCTTTGATGGGGTAATAATTTCAGTAGCTTCTTGCCTCTAATTCTTCGGCTAATTCTCCTCACTTTATTTGGATGAGTAGTGTTTCGGTTTTTAGATACATAAATTAATAAGACTAGCAGGTAAGAGCTGTAGTAATGCAGGTAAGAAGTCAACAAATGAAATAAGAGTCAGACTGTTCCTGCTAAATAGTATTTCCAGTCTTTGTCTTTTGTATCTTTATGACAGTGTTATCTGAAATTCCACCATTGTATGCTACATATAATAATAGCTCAAACTGTGAATAAAATTTAAGCATTTTTCTTAATTTCTTAATCTCTCTAATATATATCTCACTAAATAAAGGTTGACTCTGCAGCCATTATGAGGAAAAGAATCCGATTTTTCTTTATGTCACTTCCAAACAAAAGATATGTCTGTGAAAAAAAGGGTCAATTTAGGCAAGTGCGAACCAGTTGTTTACAAGACCTATGGCTGTCTTATCTTCAGTCCTTTTCTTTTTTCTTGAAAAAAAAAAAAAAGGATGAAAAAAAATGTATCAACTCACATTATTAAAGTTCACCTTCTTGAGACATAGTGATACTGATGGTTTATATTAGAAATGGGCTTTGCAAGTTTGAATTCAACAAATGAGATGCTTTTTGTGTTATATTGCCATTTTAATATCTAGCTCTAAAAGCTTATTTAATTTCATTCCAAGAAGGAAAAAACTAGACTTGAGCTTTTTTTTCCCCCCCTTACTTATGTTCAGCTCATCTTTTCCGGTCTAGTTAGCTCTCATGAGCAGCATATACCATATTTCATTCTCAAAACTATGTTTTAACATGCTTCCTCTAGATAAACACAATTGTTTGGAAGCAAAATGAATAATCACAATTTTTGTGGTATTCATTTTGCTGTGCAGATGTGCTATCTCAGGGCAAGAAAAGCTAGCAGCAGAGAACACAGACTGTTGGAAAGGCATCAGGATGCCAATAATTTCATCTGTAATGAACAGGAATGAATGAGTCGGTCTGTATTTTTAATTTTATAAATTGTTTCACATTAATACCTATTAGAGCCTCCCCTGCAGACAGGCTGAATGAGCTGGGATTATTCAGCCTGGAGAAGATAAGGCTCCAGGGACACCTTAGAGCAGCCTTTCGGTACCTAACGGGGGCTTTCAAGAAAGCCGGAGAGGGGTTTCACAAGGGCACGTGGGGATCCAAGGGGGAATCACTTTAACTGGCACAGGGTAGGTTTAGGTCAGAAATCAGGAAGAAATTGTTTCCTGTGAGGGTGCTGAGGCACTGAGCAGGTTGCCCAGAGAAGTTGTGGATGCCCCATCCCTGGACGTGTTCAAAGCCAGGTTAGATGGGGCTCTGAGCAGCCTGATCTAGTGGAAAATGTCTCTGCCCACAGCAGGAGTTTGGAACTAAATGATGTTTATAGTCCTTTCCAACCCAACCCATTCTCTGCTATTCTGTGATAATACATAGAATGAGACACTGTGCCTAGTGCTTAATCTCCTTTTATGAAAAGTTAGGCAGCCTGACATCAATCCTGTGAAGTGCTAAACAACTCCAAGAAATTCTGAACTCCTTAAGCTGCAGAAACAAGTAACTCCGTGGTATAATTATCATTTCTGATGCCAGTGCCATCTCTAATGAAGGATGTTTTTGTGCTGAGATGTAAAAAATTTGCATTTAAAATTCTCCTCTGTTTTATTTTTAAAAGGCAGTTTATGTCTGAAGAAGTGTCATTTACTGCAGAACGCCAAAACAAAAACATGCAAATGATACCAGAGTTTACCATTTTCATCATGAATGTTGTTACTGCTTGTAGAATGAAGATTTTGCTCCTATTTGCACTCTTTGTTGTGTATATTTCTCATGTTAGCATGTTTGATCCTGGTTTTCTTCCAAATTTCATTTTCTTTCACCATAAATAATAAACAATGATAATGAAGCAAAATGCCCTTTCTATTCTGTACTCTAATTGATTATAGTGTATAACAGCATCTTTTACAATATATTACAGGAATTGCTTCAAATCATGTCTACTGTATTTCACTGTTTTAAGAGATGTTTTAAGGAGCAAAAATCTTGTGTGCTGGTAGCTTTAGGCTCTTTATTTTTGGGGAAAAAAACCCCAAAAAGTAGAAGTATCCATTTGAATATCGCTGCCTGGAATAAGTTTTGCATTTTTCTTGCTACTTAGAGAAGAGAATTTAATTCACAAATGTAAATTGTTGCTTCATTTTTATTACACTGCCTTAATCATAATTATAAGTTTTGATTCTGTTCTTGAGGATTTCAGCTCTTAGTATTCAGTCTCTATCTGCATCATATTGGTGCATTTCCTATTTTGAAGCTCAACAAAAGTGGAATTCTAAGGACAAATGTATTTAGGTTTTTTTTATTGACAAGATTACTTATACACCAAATACCAAAACCAAGTAGATTTTAATTTGCAATTGCCTTTTTCTGTTGAAATACTCTTGTACTGGCAGAAATTTAACAAAAGGCAACAGAAAAATTTGAGGGGTTTTGGAAGATTGTTTCAGAGTAACTGTGGCATGTGACAACTTCTTTTATTTTTTAAACATTTTCAGTCATGTAGACCTACATTTTTACAAAAAGAAAAAAGAACCCTCAGTCTATCTTTTTAACGATTCATAGTCGATATTTTAATTTTTTTTTTTAACTAGGGAATGCCAAAATCCATATGGTGCTTTCCAGGCTGTTAATACTTCAGACTTGGAATGTGAAATGTGTTCTCTTTTAATTCACCCCAGGACAGATGGAGCAGAGTGATTCCAGCTTTGCAAAGCCATCATTTTTTATCATTTCTTTGAATGGTTGTTTCTTAGGTACTTTCCTAAAGCAATAATTTTACTAATAGCAACTGAAAATTACTGTATAATTTTAGCATTACATTTTCTGACCTTTTTAGTTGATCACATGGGAATTGTAGTACAGTGTCTTCTGCACAGCAGATTATCCTGTTACTGCCTGTGGTATCGGTCTCTTCTAGTGCCATTCCTCTTAGGATCATTGCTATCCAAGTCTCATTTACCCCACGGCTTGTCAGCTCTGCAAGGGGCTCAGCTGATGTTGGAAGTGATGGGGGGCTGGGATATTCCCCAGTAGCTCTGAAGGCTTTCCTGAAGTGCCGGGTTCAAAAGCTGTGTCGTAACTTCAGATCAGGTGAAACCTCTCGTGTCCATAGAGTTGGGCTGGGAGCAGACAGACGGGGCTTTACCAGGGTCTCTTGGCAGATGAAGGGGAGAGGGGTGTAAGTTAACTTCTGGTGAGAACCTGTGCAGCCAGGAGTAGACTTTGGGGGTGTAGGGCACTCCATGGTGTCCTCATCCTTCCCACTGCACAACAGAAGAAGAGAGCGTTGGCTCCAGATATGAAGAACCAAGTTTCAAGTCACTTGAGCAGTATGAGCTCATCTTTCCTTTGTTGTGCCGCAGACATTCGAGACACTTGTTATTGTGCTGTTCAGTTTAACTAAACCATCTTTTGGCCCTCATCATGTCTTAGTAATGGCGCACAAATGAAGTGTGAAGGCACCGGAGTGAACACTGAGAAGGGGAAATAAATAGTCTCCATAACCCTTCAAAGTGCTACACTCCTAAATTCTGCTGAAGATTTTCTGGCTGGCCCCACGTGTGGGGGAGAAAGGAAGTAAATCAAAGTTTTTGAACTGAAGGAAGTTAGTGGTTGTTCAAAAGACAGCAAAAGGCTGATTTTCATGGTACTCAACAGAGGAGGATGGACACTAAAAGGCAAATTGACACTTTATACACCGAGATGTTAATATGGCTGTAGCCTTTTACTGTGCCAGTAAAATGATTCATGGCCCTAAATTTCTAACTGTGAAACATTTGGCTTTATATCATCATTTGCATGAAGATTTTTTTAAAACAAAAGTGAACCATGCTTCAGCCATTTGGTTTAATTCATATTATTTGACTAAGACTGTGAAAAAAAATCACTCTAAATGAGATGGGCACTCAGCTTGCTTTTTAAAGGGTTTTTGTTGTCACACAGGCCTGAGCCTGAAATAGTATTAGGCAATGCAATTCAAATTTTTGTTGCTTCCTGATAAGCAGCTGAATAACTGAAACTGCTTCTGTAATATTGATTCTCAAATAACTTTCCAGGGCTGTTTTCTCACAAACTGCTGATACAACTCACTGTATGATTCTTGCTGTTTAATTTCTTTTCATTGTAGAAAGGCACATTTAAGGAACTAGCAGAGAGATCTGCCAAGAAAAAAAAAAAAAAAGCAGTTGCTGCACTATGAGGCACTTCACATCAAAACTGAGCTCCATAATAAGTATGAGACCCTTCCTGGGTTAATTGATTTCCCCTATGAGATGTAGTGTAATGAATTTTCTGTAGCTGGATTCTATTCTCATTGCTAGTGCCTAGTAAACCTTTTCTATTTTCTATAAATAGGTTGGTAAGTAGACAGTCAAAGTTTGAACCTACTTTTTCTTCTGTTCATAGAAAACAAAAGAAAGCAAATCCTCCCTGTGATCACCAATATTAAAATAAATGAAATAAATAAATAAACAGCCTTTTCTAAAACTGTAAAATCACATACCTTACCTTGGTGTGCTGAATGAATGGCAATTCATACAATGTTTAATTGCTCATGGAAGCGTTCTCCAGCTTCACAAGGGCACACGACCATATTAGCTGAGGTAAGTGCTTCACAGAAAATAAATACATGGCCTTCATTATGGGGCCTAGACTTTGATAAGTCATTTTACATAGACAAAACTAATCGTCTGCCTGTCTGAAACCCCTGTCTCTTGACTGGTGACAGATAGGAACAGATTGTACTGATAATCTATAACGAAAGAGTTTTCCGGGCACACGTTTTGAGCTGTGCCTCTTAACCAATGCACAAAACAGAATGTTAAGATAATGCAGCATGCCTTGTCAGTAATTATGGAACCTGATGCAGTAACTGTGGAACCCAGCACGGCAAGATGTTCATTGCACTGCAGACCAGTGGTCTGGTACATTAAAGCTGTCATCAGAAAGAAGCATAGCATTTGGATCTTAAAGGAGCTGCAGGTTTTCTTTGCCACAGTTTCTGCTGTCCCCTTCTCTGTGCAAGAAGTTTCCAGACAGGAGGTATCTCTCAGCAGAGTTGCTTTGCCAACCACTATGTGATATGGCATCATTCCCTCAGCCTCTTACAGTGCTGTGACAAGATCCTGCTAGTACTTGTTGTCCCCAGTCAGTCTGAAGTTTGTGGGACTGATTTATTGGCAGTTTACAGAATGCATCCAGAAAATCTGTGCAGTGCTCTCATATTGCTTGAGGTGCTTCCTTCTGAGTGGTAGAGCTCTGTAGTGCTGAGTTGCAAGGCTGTCATCTTGGAAAATAAAGATCTTTATAGCTGGTAAGGGGAATTTGGTAGAAGGAAAGGTACAGGTTATCTTTGCAGGTGTTGAGGAGACAGAATGAAGGTGTTGGTCAGTTATTCCACTGCCACATCCCGGCATCTTATCGGGCGTAGGGGAGGCTTTTCCCCCTACACTGATAATTACATGTATGTATACTAGGAGGAAAAGGCAGTGTAGCAAATGGCATATAAAGTGATCAAGTTATATTTAAATAATGTAGATTTCTTGTAAAATTTGGAGTAGCAAAGCATGCATGGAAACCAAAGCAAGGAAACTAAATTAGAAGGTCTGGGTGTGCAACCAGGGCATATTAAGATGTAGAGCAGGGGGTTGTGATAGAGTCTGGAATGGATGCAGTGATGAAAGAAGAGGGTTCAGGTTCAAATTGAAAGGTATCTGTAAACTCTAAAGGAGAAAGCTTTAGGTATGAGAAGAACGGCAGCAGCAGGTGAAATTAAAGGTTGCAAAATCACTGTTACAGATTCAGGCAGGCCTAGGAAAATGTCAGAGACCTGATAGCAAGTCTGTAACAAGTTCACAAATTTTTAATACCATTCAGGTGGTAGTGGTATGTTTTTCTTGAAAGATACCGGATGGCACAAGATTGGCAATGTAAGAGAAAATACTATGTTTTGTGAGGTGGAGATGAGGAAAATAAATGAAAGACGAAATCAAAAGGATATTGATGAAAGTAGACAGTAGTAGTGTAGATTTGGTAAAAGTAAAGAGGAAGGAACCAAAAGTAAAACAAATAAAACCACAAAAAATACTTTAAAACAGAGGTGATTAATCCAAAACTAAGGAACTAAGCCTAGAAATGGATTTTAAACTTGGAAAGATAAGGCTAAGGATTAACCTCTTCCCTGGCACAAATTAATCTTACTTAATTTCTTTTTCAGAAGCCTCAAAATGTTAAATGCAATGTGCCTGATTTACTACCTCTCACTGGGCATTGTTCAGCTACATTCTGCCATGTTCTCTTTCAAAACACTGTCTAATACCTCCTGCAAAGAAAAAATATTACTTGAATTTACTTGACAAGAAAAAAAGAGATGTAATAATTTTGAAGCTGTTGTTATGGCTTGTTTAGTAAAAGTACACAAACTCCAGACTTCTCACTGGAACATTTTCAGTTGCATTCATCCATGAAGAAAAAAGTTCCCGTATTTTTTTTTTTTTTAAGAGTAATTTTTTCTTCCATGAACTAGTATCATAGTCCTGAAGGGAGCTGCTATAGATATGGCATGGACTTCATAGATTAGCCCTTACTGTCAGGTTTTTTTTCAATACATTTCTCTGCACTGAATCAAATTTTTCAAATTCTCACTTGTTAAAAAAACATTTTGGACTGCAGAGTTTACACACATTGCGCTCTTTCATTTACATAAACTCCTGTATAGGAAAAATAGTTCAAACACCTGCAGTCATAGTAAGTCATCTCTCTCTCTTTTCTCTTGGATTTATTGTTGTATTACCTGTCATATTGTCTGTGTTTGAGTAAATGTTCAATTTCTTACTTTTCCATTGTTACAAATCTGAGAAAATTACCCTTCCTGATATGTCATATAAACGGATCCTTATTACTTTTAGACTGGGAACATCACACATCATTTCACACCAAACCAGCTGCATGGAAATAGTGGGGGAAGTTAAAAAAAAAAAAAGGTGTAAAGAAATTTCTATTTTGATAGTTCATTTATTGAAATATGATGTTTCTCAGAGATGATGCCGATTACAGGTGTATGTATTTCTCAGTTCAGAAATAAGACAGGGCACCAGGAGACACAGGGCAGATACAGTTGGTCATAATGCAAAAGTATCAGGGCTGGCCTCTTCCCAGGCAAAATATTTTTGGATTTTGGGAGAGGAGCTCCTCCTCTGCCTAGTGACAGAGCTCAGGGAGGGGGTCAGTAAAGTCAGGAGTGGAACAGCACCAAGTTGCTGCCCGGCGCAGCAGGCACATCCCCTCCCTGCCCGGCTGCCCGGCTCTGACAGGTGTGAGGCTCTGCAGTGGAGGGGAACAGTGATGAGGACAGTGGCTCATCCAGGTTGGAGGTGTCACCAAGGGGGAGTCGGCCTATGCCTGTAGCAGCAGTCTGTGTGTT
>VYZT01018895.1:0-10056 GCA_013400735.1 Pomatostomus ruficeps | reverse complement strand
CCATTCCCTGTCTCCCTTCACTGCTGGGGCAAGAGATAGAGCCTGTGAAGGAGGCAGAGATGGGGGGAAATGGTTTTAAGATTTATTTTACCTCTCATTATCCTGCTCTGATTTTGTTGCTGTAAATTCAGTTAATATTCCCAAGCTGAGGTGGTGTTACCTGTGACAGTAATTGGTAAGTGGTCTCTCCTGGTCCTTATCTTAACCCGTGAGCATTTTGCTGTATTTTCTCTCTGTTATTCAGTTGTGGAGAGGAGTGATAGAGTGGCTTTAGCAGATACCTGGCATTCACCCATGTTGAAGCCACCACAGTATCAACAGCTGTGCAAACTGGAATAGTATGACACTGGAATGCATCATATTAGAGATGTGTCTCTATTCTTTTAGCACCAAATTTGAGAACTGGTCACATGAGGTGTTTTGAAAACTATAGCATGGGCCAAATTCTTCCAAAGTAATTTAATTTTTTTTGGAACAGACCAGTTATATGTCTCTTAAGAAATTATATATCATTATTTCAGCAATAATTAACACTTTCTGCACTTAAAAATAAACCATACAGACATAAAATGGAGGCATGATTTCTTCAAGTTGTGTTGAACTATTTTGTTTAAGCAGTGAAATCTGGGAACCATTAATACTTAATATCTGGAATATAGAAGAAGAAAGAATTCCAGAAACATATATGTGGCTTCTGCTTTAGCTAAGACACCCTTGTCTCAATGGACAGGCTTATTTAATTTGTGTGGGGCTCTTCCCCTTTAAAACCTATTCAAAAGGAAAACAAAATAATAGCGTCACCTTGGATTTCTTTTATCACACACCTAAAATTATCTTGTAAGCATGATCAGTATCATTATTCTTGTCATCCAGATTGGAAACAGAGGCCCAAAGTAGTAAAAAATACTTGGGCATAATTAATCAGCAGAACTGATAATGAAAGGCAGCGTGCATGATCTGCAGACTTGAACTTGGCCACACTACCTTTCAGCATATTGGCTAAAACTCTCAAAAAATGCTTAGCATCCTAAGTGTACATTTGTTTCCCATTTGGGCAGCATTCCTTTCACCTGTGCATTGGAGGATGCACACCATGAGGGACAAGGCCATTGTTCACTCTTTTGGGTAGAAACTGTCTACTTCTTTGATTTCTTACAGAACAAAAATTAGTACTGCTAGTCAAAGAGGATGGATGTGGATAAAATAATTAATAATAAGTAATAAATATTTATAGCTGTAATGAATTATGTGATGCATAATTGATTGTGTACGGTATAATACATAATACAACTCTGTATTGTAGCAATCTACAATATATAATTTATATCATACAATTATAATTATACTTAATTATAGTCATTCTGGTAATAACTCCCCCTCAGTCTATGTATTTGAATACTCTAGTTTATTATTCATCTATTTAATCATTGCTATGTACTCAATATCACTTTAATGCATTTAAAGGTAATCAAAACTTGTGATTTTGCATTTGAAAGTCATTTCTCAAGGACCAAAAGTTTCACCCCTCTTATTTTCTGTGGAACTTTTCTGAAGAAAAGAAGCGGATTTGAAGGCCCTCTGACAACTGATACTTTACCTCCCTTTGCTATTCCCTTCTAATATAAATGGCTCATCAGCTACTATACAACTCTCTGAGGGAGAAGTCCAAGGACCTTTGCAGCCTCTCCAAACATAGGAAATTTTCAGAAGACAGATGGTGGCATGTAAGTTTCCAAATATAAATAGTTTTAAACTAATTCAACAGATTTAAACTGATATTAAATTGTGCATTAACCAAGTTCCAAGAAACTATGAGAAACTACACCCTGTTTTACTTGATTTTCTGTAAATGCCCTCAGTCCCTGAGATGTTCTGTTTCCAAATTTACAACAATTTAATACAGAAACAAACTAGGTGGAGGTGTCTGCCTTTAAACATTTGGCGTATGGTGCTATTTGTCTACAAGCAGCTCGGGATTTGTCAGATTCTTGTGCTTAGTGTGGAGAGGACAAAATACTTAGGCCAAAACTAGCAAGCTCAGGCAAGAAGTCATCATAGTCTCAGCACACTGCTATTTGAAGGCTCTCTTGGCGCCAAGAGAAAACATGATCAATGCTGAGGTCAAATACTTCTTTTATGAGTAGAATTTCAGCTCCCTCGGACCAAGATAGATGGGTTTTTTGCAGTGCTTTCCAATTTTAGCAGGTAAGAGCCTTTCTGACTGACAGGACTTCATTCACTGGAGGACTTAATAGGGCTGTTTCTTGGCTAGTGATAAATTAAGTGATTATGGATTTTTTTTTTTTGTCATGTCTTACAGAGTACAGAAGAAAATCAGTATATATGAAAATTAGTTATCCCTTTCCTTCAACTATATTACTTTATAGCACATTGTGTTACCTCCAGTACCCTTTTGAAATAGTCTTCTCTTTGAAAAAAGCTGCTCTAAGCTTGGCTAAAGATGGAAACATAATAACAGGGAGGGCTGAACTGCAGTCATTAGGGTTTCTCTCAACATCTTTGGATGAATGTCCACCCCTTATTCTTTAAGAGTGCCTGAATCTTTATGCAAGAATTTACTTTCTCATTATACCTGTGTAATCCTGAGAAGAGCTGAACTATCTTCAAATCTTACTTGCTTTCTTACATTTTATTTACACTGATATCAATGGGAATTATGGATATTTTGCACATTTAAGAATCAGTTTCTTCATCCCAGTGGGGAAGGGATGTTCTGACTTCTGCATCTTCTATGCTGCATACTGTTTCTGTGGGAAAAACACTATTGCATGTGAATTTGTTGTGGGTTTTTCTCACAGCAGTCTGGGTCTGATATTTATGGGTTTCATTCTGTTTCTCTGTTCCCAGTTTTCTATGGTACTGGGTGGTGATGTAGAAATCAAGTATCAGTTCCCCTGGAAACAATAACCATATGAGATATTACATAATTTCAGGAGGTGAGGGCTGTAGAAGAAGTGGCTTTTATCCTTTCTAAACTTCTAAACGGGAGCTGGGAATGGAGTTACCATGGTAGGTACAGCACAACTCAAGGACATACAGACTGGCATGACAGACACTGTTACTTGGTCCTATGAACCACTTCCAGATAGCTGGACTCAGAGGCCCATCATCAGCGTGCCAGTGCTTTGGTTTCAGCTTGCAGCATGCAAATATTGTGGTATGCTATGGCCAGATTTCGGTTTTTCTCATGGCCGGGCACTGCTTCCCCCTCCCCACCCCTTGATATCTGGTTTTCTCCCCACCGGAGGGCTCTGTATTTCACAATCTTAGACAAAGCCCACCAAATTCAAACCCCGCACTCCTACCTCAGAGATGTTTGTACCCTCCCCCACCCCCTCATGTTGGTATATATGTAACTGTAACTCGCTGTGCCAGCGCTTTCCTGGCACCATCCTGGTGCCCTAATAAACTTCTGGGAAAGCCCCTCCATTTGTCTCTCCCTCCTTGGCACACCTGGAACATCAATGGACTAGGTGAAACCTTGCTGGACCTTTGCCAGCCCTCCTGAGCCTCCGAAGAAGCCGGCCAGCCCCTGGAACCGTGAGCAGACCCCCAGTGCCCCCGCTGAAGGCATTGCGGCATGCAAACAGCTACATCCCTTCTCTTTAAAGAGAAATGTGGGAATATCCATATATCCTGGGTTTTGTTGTGTTTTTTGAGGGTTTTTTTCCATAGACAATAAAAACATTTGTTCTTACACCCCAGTAGGAAAGAAACTTCAGTTTAATCCTTTTTTGAATGCTTGTTTGTTCCTTCCTTCTCTTCATGCATCTTAAATTCATTATTTCAGCACTTCTGCAATAGGAAAGCTCCTGAGCAGGTAAAAGAAAGACAATATTTTCCTGTATACAGTATGAGAGGAATTTATCTTGTGCAGTTGGACAGTGTCTGTGATATCAAAAATAAATGATGGGGAGGAGAGGACTCTACTCCCCTTGTAATCAAATATTCAGAGGCTTCATGGGGCACTTCGCAAGCAAACTGCAGCTGATAAATTACATTATATCTCATTACCCCAAGGATGGTGAATAGGGTCCATAGCACAGTAAGGATCATTCTGCTTCTGCACTCATTAGAGTAAAGCATTGAGAAGAATGAATCAGGAGTGCAAAACATTCCTTACATTTTTCACAGCATGGAGAAGTGCAAGTTATCAAAAGGCAGTACTGACAATGATTGTGAACAAGGCTGCCTGACAGAAGGGATGGAGAGGCTCTGTCAGGCACTCCCAACCCCACTCCTTTCATCTGAAGACAGGGTAACATTGGAACCAAATCTGACAAATCACCTGCCACTTTGCAAACAATTTTTTTTTTTCCACTATGCTTTCTAGAAGAGATATAGTATATCAAAAGATTAGCATTTGTGTGAACTACACACCACTGCAGCAATTGTATATTGCATGATTTCTAAGCTTTCTTCGATTTATTAAATATTCTTAACTAACCTAAGAGTCATTTTGATCACCTTACATTTTCTACCTCCAGATCTATCAGAATACCACCTTACTCCCATTTTTGTAACACTACTGAATTTGGTTTTGCCCTCTTGGACAGCTTTAAGTTTCTTTGTAAGTACACACATCATTCTTATGATTCAGTGCATATAGAGCAAATAACAATATGACTAAGATCTAAATTGTCTAGGTCCCTCTCAAATAGATTCTGAATGTGCCTCTGGCTCTTTAGTTGTCTCCCTGTTACTAATGACAGTGAAATCTTGTCTCCATTAATCTTATAGAAGCAATCCCTGCAGTGAGACTTAAGGGAGAGTCTAACAGAACCAGATTCCTAGTTAAGACTTCAGTGCCTGAAATAGTAATTGGGTATCCATAATTGTTTGTTTCTTGTTATATAAGAAGAATGCAAACCAAATCAAAGTTCTTGAGAAAGCATGCAAAGACTTGGGGACAGGGAAAAAGTAATTGCTCCTATAAAAAAAGTTATACCTGAAGGTATGAGAGGAATTTATACTGCATACGTATGTCCAAATAGATGTATCCCACATAAATTTACCATCAAAATGTATGTTCAGATTTCTTTACTCTTTCATTATCATCATACTTGGAAAACCAATTTGGTATGAAAACTGACCAATGTTGTTCCAGAGTTGCATCATTCCTCTGAGTCGGTTGTGTATATCACCTTCAGCTTTGGTGATGACTAGATTTTAATTCTGGCACCCTTTTCCTAGAGTGCATTGTCTGAAGTACCTTTGGCTTAGATTCTGTACTCGAGTCATTAAAAGACCCTCTGTCTCAAATTGAAACACATGAACAAAAGGGAAAGCCTTAGAAGAGAAGGCTAAAATGTTATGAAGGAAATTGAAACCTGGACGTGAGATGAGGTAAAAAACTTAACAAGACAGATGAGTGGTGACTTGATTTATTCTCCTATAAATAATCACATTGACCTGCTTTATCTTGGAAGGATTATGCCAGTTTTTGTGGTTTTGCTGCTGTGTCACAGTAGGCAGTACAGACAAATTCTCACACATTGTTCCATAAGTGACACACCATCCTACTTTGCAAGTACAGAAGTCTCTGTTTACACCAGAGATTTGCAAGGTTCATCATGATGACAAGTTTTAACAACTTGTGAAGGTCTTTCAGACAGAAGAAAAAGAAGGCATAGATTGTTGTTGTTCATGGATTCTTTTTTAAATATCATGTAAAAATATTGGACCTTAGCTAGCTAAAGGTATTCTTAACACCTAGTCTTGATTTGTAGATGTTTTACATGGTTATGCCAAGCTTCTTTCAAGTCTGTATTATTTTGAAATAATAACATAAATAACATAACATAAATTTTGGTTTTTTCATTTAAAAGGTTAATTTTTTTGCCAATTTTACTAGAGGGTGAGTGATTTGAATAGCATTCTCTGATTAATTTTTGCCATTACTCACAGCAAACTAGTTTTTTGATATTTTTAATATTTGACTTCCTTTAGCCAAGATGGTTTTCTCTTTCATTAACAATGACAATAGCTAGAGTGAAAGAGCTACCTAAAAATTACTTTGGACCTATAATTATCATTTAGAATAGTGGCACTACTTAAATGTGGCAAGTGTAAGACGTTTGAATGAAGGTTACAAATCTTCTCTTCAAAATCTTTTTGATATTTTGACGGTTGAATTTAAATGAGATAGGGAATGTGTACACAGTTATATACTCCCTTGTCTTCCTTATCACTTTACCATGGTGGGAGGAAGAAAGAAATTAAAAAGAAATAAAATATAAAAACTTCTGGTTTTAACTGCATTAGGAGAGAAGGAAATTAATTATTGGTTTTTTCATCACTAGCTTATGCGGTTTTTTGGTATTGATAACTAAAGCACTGTATAAGTAGCTTTTATTTCATGGCAAAATGGTATATTCCTATTTCTTTCTGGTTTCAGTTGTGTGCTTGGAGGTTCAGGTACGAGAAAAAAGCGCAATTATGTGAAAAAAGCTAACATGAAACCTACACTTGCATATTCCTCATACCTTTTCTTTCTCACAGTGTTTAGTTAATTGCTCAGTTAGATAGCCATGAATAGGTTAATCACATGTATATCTGGTGTTCTGCCAGAGTCACCAATTATATCTGTGTCAAAAA
Source organism: Pomatostomus ruficeps (assembly GCA_013400735.1). Classification (NCBI taxonomy): domain Eukaryota; kingdom Metazoa; phylum Chordata; class Aves; order Passeriformes; family Timaliidae; genus Pomatostomus; species Pomatostomus ruficeps. The sequence goes on along the minus strand of VYZT01018895.1, from coordinate 3,438 downwards.
CAGACTAGCTGAAGGAAATGTATTCTGTTGAGGACCTGAATTAAAGCTAATTTGTTTCTTTTTTCTAACTGCTTTTGGAAGTGTAAGAATAATGGCAGGAATGGCCTTTTCTACCCATCCATGAAACTAATAAAGGAAATGTATCTATCAGCAGTTCCACTGGTTCAGGTTTCCACCTATGACTCAAGTGGGCAGCTTCTATTTTTCAGCTTTATTTTTGGTTATCATAAACAGATTTTTATGTGAATTAAAACTACATTATCTTTTTTCAAGATCCTTGAGCAGTTCAAATCTGAAACATAGTTCTGCAACTTTTCCTAGCTGATGTCTCTAAATCTTGAGGGATTTGTAATGTCCCTGGGGAAAACAAAAATAAATTGAACCATTAGCTTCAGCCTTATTTCTGTTCAGCTCTTAAAACAAATGTTCTTTCCTAGCTTCTGCAGATGACCTACCTAGAACAAACAGGGAATCTCATCTACAGAGTCATTTCTGAAGGTGGGAATTAGTCCTCTCTATTTCTTTCTCTTTTTTACTTTGGCATTTAAAGATCAGCCAAACCATAACAGACCACCCCACAATTCCTGGTCTTCTTAAAATACAACTTGTGGCACAAAACCAAGAGCCTAGTCATCTTCTTTGTGGGAAACATGAGGAGGAAGCATTGATAGGCTTCTCTCCATCACATCAGCAGAGATATTGAGTGCTTGAAAAGACCTCTGGGTGAACACAGACAAAGCACCTCCATGACTAAGCTCAGCACGTTAGCCAGAGAAATGAATGACTAACTGTCTCTGTCTCATGGAAGTTCTAAAACTCCTGCTCTTGGCAGTACCTGAAAACAAATGTATAGTTTTGGCTAAGTTCATTGAGGGCTTTGTACAGAGAATTACTCATTGAGGGCTTTGTACAGAGAATTACACAACCGCGTGGGCAGTTTTATGGATCTGGGGCATGTCTTCCTCTCTCTTGCTGTAGGCAAAATATGTTTTGCAGAGGAGTTATTCTAAACACTCAAAGGAAGAGGTCACTTCCCCTCTAGCCTGCTATTTATTTAATTTTTCCTCTTGACTGTGACTGACCATGGGACAGACTGCTGTGTCTGTGCCAATGAGAAGTTACTGTCTCCAGGAGACAGAGTACTGAGTGACTCAGCAGGCGATACATTCTGTTCTGCTTAAAGTTTGTCTTTACAGTACATAGTGTGTCACTCTCTCCAAGCAAGAAAAGCAATCATTTGCATTTTTATCAACCTCTCCAAGAGCCTTAACTATGAAAATATCATAGCAATATGCTGGGCAGTATATCAATAAAGAGTCTGGCATCTCTTTAATAATTAAACTGTGTCTGTCTCTAGCTCTGACCTTCATTTCACACATAAAAGTTTGGGGTTTGTAGCGCCAATTATAGATAGCTGTCTATCTATCTGTATCTATGCAAACTTGATTCTAATGACTCAGACCTCATTAAATAAGGACTAATTTATATTAAATATATGATTAATTGATGGGGATAAGGACTGTTTCACCTTTAAGCATGACCAATCCATCTTCAGCATGTTTCAACACGGTGGTAAGAGAGTTTTAAATTGAGTTCTACACTTTTATTCTTCTTTTCTTTTATATGACTTTTTAAACGCACATAATGGCAATAGAGAACACACTTTTTTCGAAGTACTGAAATTGCCTCTTTCCAATTCACTTGTCTACACAGAAGGCTAACATGGCTACAGAAAGGATGATTGCAAAATGAAAGAATCTTATAGCACTTAAAAACTTGCTTTATTTCTTAAGCAGGGCTAGTTCAAGAATTGCATTATTGCATTAAACTACATTAAGAATTGCATGTAATTACATTGCAGTCTGCAGTGAAGGCTTTCAAATGAACCTCTAAGAATTCAAGTAGAAAATCTATCTGTCCAAATTAAATGTGTAATTTTCATGCTGGACATTGAGACTTTGGTTCCTAAACCAGATTAGCCTTGAGGAACAAATGTTCACTTTTTGAACACCTGTGAACATTTGAGAAGGTATACCTCTCTTGAAACTTCTTCATCCCTCAAGCTGTGAAACAGCACCAAGTTAGTGAGCAAAATGGAGCTTTTTTACTTTGTTCTTTATGGTGTGTAAAAATCCTTATTCAGTTATGTCCTGAGGAAAGGTAGGAAGGCTAAAAATATTTCCTTTTGTCTCTTAAGCACACCATAGTTATTAGAAAGACAGTTTTGTGTCAACATTTGGTGTGTTAGACCTCATCAGCCTTTTCAGGCTGAAGTGTCTAGTTACTTTAAAAAATGTTTGTGTCTGCTTTGATGCCCTTTTCAAAGATTTCTTCTCTGACACTGGATCAAAGACAGTTTGTTTGGAAAAAGCACAATATAAAGAAATGCTCTTATACATTTGACTCTTAAGCTACAGAATTTAATTTCTGATTTCTACTTGCACTCAAATGTGTACATATATTTTTTATTAAAGCAATAGGGATTTTTCTTTTATCTACCTGTTTTACTCTGTTTTAATGCAAGAAAAATGCTATTTTCTTAACATGGCCTATTTTTTTTAACTTCCTTATCTCTCATCCTGATGTGATGACAAAATTCTTCTTAACTGTAATGTTTTTCTTCCTCCTGGCTATAGAATCCTAGTCAATAATTTCCAAAAATAGTGGCAACAATAGTTAGGAAGCTAAATGTATTTTTTTGCTATTATTTGAGTACCATTTAATTCAGAGTTCTGCTATGGACTTATTTTGCCTAGACTGAATAAAAATGTTATTTTCAAAATCAAATTAAACCTAAATAGCATAAATGGGTATGAATGAGCTTGAATTCATTTCAAGGATAAGGCACTTGCTAACAAAATGAGATAAATCTGTGGGAGGAAAGAGAAGGGGTCAAATGCTATCTCATGGACAACAGAATAGAACAGAATCATTTTAGTTGGATTGTATCTACAGTGATCCTGTAGTCCAACTGCCTGAACAACTCTGGGCTGAGAAAATATTAAAACTGACAGGTTTGGTTGTTGTGGTTTAACCCCATCCAGCCACTAAGCATCCCAAACACACTGTCTCTCTCCCGCCATTGGATGAGGGAGAGAATCAGAAGAGTAAAAATGACAAAACTCATGGGTTGAGGTAAAGATGGTTTAATAGGTAAAGCAAAACCCACACACACAAGCAAAGCAAAACAAGGAATGCATATACCACATCCCATGGGCAGACAGGTGTTCAGCCATCTCCAGGAGAGCAGGGCCCTCACTCTGGATATCATCCCCATCCTCCTTCTTCTCCCCACTTTATATGCTGAGCATGACATCATAGGATATAGGAAATACCTTGGGTCACTTGGGGTCCTCTGTCCCAGCTGCATCCCGTCCCCACTCCTTGTCCACCCCAGTCTCCTCATTGGTGGGGTGGGTGAGGAGCAGCAAAGGCCTT
>VYZT01018894.1:0-101914 GCA_013400735.1 Pomatostomus ruficeps | reverse complement strand
GAACAAAGAATGAGAACCTAATTGATATCGAAGGCGAAAGGATCAATAACCAATAGGAAACCAAATACTAAGACCTTGGGAGCAATGAACATTGAACCAATGAATTTCTCCAGGTTTTGACTGTATGTGAAAAATCTAATAAAGAGTTATGTGTGATGGAATGATTTTCTCTGCACAACCTGAGCAATGTGTGGATGAAATTATTCCCGTTGCACATCCTGGCCAGAACAACATCCTGAACAGAATAAAGTAATGTCTTAATTCTCTAACACTAAAAATTGTTGTTGGAGTTTTTGTTCTTCCCATAGTTTCAGTGACACCAGCCACATGTACCACTGGCACTGCAAAGACCTTCCACCTGCTGACTCTCAAACACCCCTGAGTCACTGCAGCCAGATGTGAACAATGCCTTCCTGACCATGAGAAGGGGTGGCCAGAGGAACCCAGGCCATCCTCAGGGAACAGCCAGAGGAACCCAGGCCATCCTCAGGGAACAGCCAAAGGAACCCAGGCCATCCTCAGGGAACAGCCAAAGGAACCCAGGCCATCCTCAGGGAACAGCCAAAGGAACCCAGGCCATCCTCAGGGAGCAGCCAAAGGAACCCAGGCCATCCTGACAGAGCGGCCTCCCCGCACCCCCAGAACAGCTGAGTGCTGCTGAGTGCAGCTCAGTTCATCCTTCCTTTTGGATAAGGGATGAATCCAGCCCCCACAGTGGCTTTACATGGTGAAAAATGCACGTGACACTGCTGTCCAGTGGGCCTCACTAGAAAGCCATTGCATCCCCAATGCATGGTGTCTGACCATGGCTACAGACAGCAGCGTCCCCTCAGAGTGGGTGTTAAGGTCAGCAGAGCAGCCTTTTCACTGAATTAGCAGTGTAACTCTATCTCCAGTGCCGCATGCACTGGTCAGCCTGTCTGGTCCCCTTTTGCAGAGCTCAGAGACAGCAGTGAAACCAGAGAAATTACTCCCAGCTCCTTCCATTTTGTGGAATATGGCAAAACCTAAGGCCAGTCACACAAGCACCATAAAGACCGTCAATCTCAGAATAACCAAGCTGGAATTGGCCATCCGGTAGTCTTCACGGGACTAATGTCAAACCACCGGAAAGGGATTAGGTCAGTTCTGCATGGCAATAGATGTGTCTCTTTCAGCAGCCTTCCTTCAAACACCTTAACATTCTGCTTAGGATTCAAGCAGAGCAAGACAGACTGCTTGGCAATTTGCTGGCCATTCACACAGAGAAGCTGACCAGGAACAGGGCAGGGTGAGGCAATGCTGCAGCCAGCTCTGAGAGCGTATTTTTCCTGGTGGGGATCAAGGTGCTTCAAAGTGGTTGTCAGCAGAGCCAGTTGTGGGCTATCAGAAGGGATGAATTTATGCACTGCCAGCAAAGCAACCCTGCGAAGCTGCTTCAGCTGGGGACTGTAGAAAACTGAGCTGCTACTCCCCATGAACCAGCTCTGCACAAGGAGCTCCTCTTCATGCGCAGCATCACCTTAAGTCTTTGCATGTGTAAGACCAGCTGTGGCCGTAAAGAGCCATTAATCACAGTGGTGCGTGTGCCCTGTGCTCTGACACACCTACAGAGAGGAAGTGTCTCGCAGGTCTCCAGTCTGCACAACAAAGGAGCTTGTGAGCACCTCTCCCTGCAAAGCATATAATGCATGAGCTCTCCACAGAAGCATCCACGTGTTTTCAGCCACCTCCTCCACACCCACTCTGCTGTGTCACTACCTGGCTGTCAGCTGACTTAGCCGTGTCAGCGGGCTTTCACCAGAGCCGTGACAAAATTCACCGCCCTCCCAGAAAACAAAATCTCAGGGAGCTACAGCAAAGAATTCTAATTCAAACTGTACTAATAGCAAAGTAATTAATCTTCATGTTTTTTAATTTGTGTGCCCGCCACAAAAAGAACTCTTCAGATATTATCATTCCTCAGAGGAATTCTTCCATGTTTAACAACTTTGCTTCTTTTTCTAAAGAGAACTTAAACAAAATGGCACGTTTCAAGCAGCCTTATGCTCACATTCTATTCTACAGGCTAGATTTCTTGGATATACTACAATCCACCATGGCAATCAGTCTTTCCTTAGTCTCTGAAAAGTCAATACATTCTGGACAAGGAAACCAGGTCAAAGTGTGGCATCAAACTCCAAACTGACCTGAGAAGTTCCCCAGGACAGAACACACACCACAATCCAACCGGGACTTACCACCTACCACCATGTACTCCACCTGAACTAAACACTGATCCCTAGGGAGAAACCCCTCATTTCGTTCTGGAATAAACCACCAGTATTTTCTGCAATTTCCAACTAATTTTCCTTAAATTCTCTTTAATGACAAGAAAACCCGCTCTTCTCTTGGTTTAAAAAAAGAAAGCCTTATGGAGTTGCATCATTTGTGTAACCTTGCAATTAACTGACACATACTGTTACAACAGCATTTTTCTATCAAATAACTTAAGGTGTACTCATGATTTTATGACAGCATTTCCTAGTATTTAGGACCAATGAAACTTCTGGTGATTATACAGCACATGTGACGCACGCATGATTAGCATCATACAAGCTGAGCTGTTAATAACACGTTTCTACAACACGCAGGAAGGATCCTGATACCTTAAGATTTAGCTTTTGTATTTTTCAGACCCTGTACTGCTTTAGTGTAACTCTAAAACTCCATATAGTCTGTTAACTCCTGTTCTCACATTCTAGTTAGACATAACAAATCCTCTCTAGGCCTGGACTCAAGGACACCTCACTGTCCTAGGCTGCAAAGCATGTAAACTAAAGCTCTAAAAGGGGGGACAGACTTGGGGTAAATTACATCATCACCTGAAATTGTAATTGGAGAATTAACCCTGATATGTAAACTGATCAAAACTTATAAAAGTGTAGAAAACTTGTGACTGAGCATCCATCTTGGGTGTAGCCTCTCCCGGAGAGGGCTTTTGTCTGCCCGAGGTGTCCCTACTGAAGGCCCTTCAATAAATACCCATTTTATTCACTTAATCTTGTCTAGCCTTTGTTCTAGGGAGCCTCCCTCTCTCAGGCATTGGGTATGTACTATTATTAGCTCCAGCCCCGAGGAAACAAGCAGCAGAAGAAGGTTCTGCCTTTTTAGTGCAAGGCTAAGAATATTGGAATTCTTCAAAGAGACTTCTCTGTTTGCAACAAGTGTGGTACCTCTTTGGCTGGAAGTAATGGGAAAACTCACCCCTTTGTTTCAACAGACTTGAAACCAACACTGTAAGAGGCAATTTCCAAAGGAAAATGCAACTGAAATGGGTGGATACAATCGCCAGAGGCCACTGTTAGTGTAAAACAGCACACATGAGCCCAAAGAGCTAAAAAATAATCAGAAGAAATCTGTTGTGGACTGTTTAGGTCTGTGAAATAGATAATACCCTGCTCTGCTATAGAAAGAGAAGGTTTACCTGAAAAATGCATTTGGAAGTATGACATCTTCTCAGGTGGTTAATTAGTGTTTTTTTAAAAACAAAATTGAGATCTTATATAACATGATAAAATAGCTTATTTTGTGTCTAATGATTTTCCTTTGGAATTTATTTCTGATAAAGCACTGTTCTGTAGATTAAAAAGGCACTACAGTATAACCATTGTAAACTCAGATAATAATTATGACTCAGGCAGCATGAATTCACACAGTAGCCCAGTACAGTATTGCCTAACCAAATCTATCCTAAACATTATATTGCCAAATACCCATGTACTAACTGTTTACATTCCTAACACCCATGAACAAAATAATGAAATGGAAACAGTTTAAACCACAACATTTCCTTTCATAACATACCACACTGCTTATTGTCAATTGATACTGGGCTCAACAAGACTGAGCTCAGCTTTTGGGAGCTGGCAAGGGTGACAGTGAAAGTCCTACATACAGATCCCAAACTTGCATCATTCAGGATGTTGTACAAGCAGCAAAAATCAGACCCAGTGTGTTCGCCAGAAGCAAGCCACTCCCAAGGGGCTCCAGTCAAGTTTGTGAAGCTGCTCTGTTGACACACACATCTCTGCTGTGCATCAGGGAAAGCACATGCCCAGGACCAGATATAGACAGTGCCTCTCCCAGAAGTCCAGCATAACTACAGCTCCTCTTACTCACTTTACTTGAAGAGTTTCCTCTTCCCAAGAAGAAGACAGGTGACTTCGATTTGATGTCTGTTCCAAGACATTTTTAGAAAAAAACTGCATGACAACTGAATTCCTGTTTTCTGTGTTGAAATGTAAATAAGCTTGTACAGAGAATTAACAAAACTGCCATCATTCTGAGAATGCACTAAAAAATCCAAGATGACCACTGCAGAATGTTTCCAAGCCCTGAGATCTACAAGAGCTCCAGAGGAAAAGGTAAGATGGGTGCCTCTAACCTGGTAAGGGGACACAGGCTGAAGACAGCGAGATCAGTATCAGACTGGACAAATGAGCCTCAGCAATTACCACTCCCCCTTCCTGCCAGCATCTCATTTTTCATTCTTTCTGGAGACCTGCATCCTCTTTGGCATCACATCTTTTCCTTCCTGTTTTGATAAGCAGAATGCAGCAACCCTCACAGAGGGCCCTGTGTGATGAGGTGGCCAAGTGCCAGAGACGAGCTGAACTGGGAACGCTGCTTCTGGACTTGTGCAAGCCTCTGAATACAATCCAATATTTTGATACACGGCTGCAAATTCTGGCTATTTTGTACAGTGAGCTATGAATTCTCAGGGCCATTGACATTGTTAGCATCTTAGTCATCAGAAAAAAAGTTTTACCCGATGCTTGGTTTTGGAACAGAAAAGCTTTACTGGTGTAAAACCTCTGATGCCAGTTCAGTAAATACTGGAACATTTTGATGAGAAGGAGGATGATTCAGTAAAGAGGACATTTGTCAGAGACATATATTCAGCTCCTTGCCTTACCACAGACTCTCTCAGTAACCACTGGCAAGCTATTCAGTCCCAGAATTATCCAAGACTAACCCCATCTTTGATTCATTTTTACTACTTGCTGGCTCTGAATATTCACTAATCACAAGGTATAAAGAGACAACAGAATTTAGCCTCTAAAACTACAGACTTCTGCTCTGTGTAAAAGGGGCACAATACTGTTTTCCTCACATACGAACAGTCACGGCCGTGAAAAAGCTAAGAGAAGGTTAGAAGCTGCAGCAATGAGAACTGCTTAAGAACCAGAAAAAAAGATAAAGTTGGAATTTCCCACTGGTATTTGTCAGCAATTTTTCTGGCAAATGTTGCTGAGAATGGTAAGATATTCCCTTAAGAGGATTTAAGTGCCCTGAAAATCTGCATACCAGCGTGGTAAAGGTTTCTTAGGCAACTGCAAAGTAACAAGCACAACACAAGAGCCATATGCAGTGGTACATTACAAAGTCTGTGCATGTGGGAGAGCATTCTGAAAAACAAATCAGCAGGGATAAAAGGTCATTAATTACTAGGTCTCTTAAACACAGACAGACAAGGCAAACTAAAATAATGTAAACTCAAAAAATCAGATGTGCCAAGTATTTTGCTTGCTCACCAGCTCAGCTGTAGCAAGCCAACATAACTGTTGTCACAATTCTACTCACATAGGGGAGGGAGGGGAAAAAAAGGTAATTTCACTGTACACACACAAGCTACCAGGTGCACTGCACACAGGCTGGGCACACTGACTGCCTGCAGCTTCCAATCCCACACTGTGTGCTCAGAACAGTGGTCCAACAGTGCAACTTCCCAGGGATGGTGAGGTCTGGAAAAGTAGCTTGGAGGCACCTTTTTTCCTGCCAGCCTGTAGGACCTTAGTTTCCTAATTGACAATGTTTCTTGAAATTGCCCAGGCAGACTGCATTTCTAATCGTTTAGAGTAACTGCAACCCCATCATCATGAACAAAACAGCTGTTCCAGCATCTATTTTCTACACAAGAATTACACAGATCCCAAAGGACTGCAGAAAATGACTGGGTGCTTGCTTACAGTCCCGTCTGACATCGGGAGTCCTTCAGCACACAGGTAAGAGACAACCTAGAGATATTTCTTGAAACTGACACAGCTCCTTGCTGTGACTTGAAAAATGGGACTATTCTCCCGATTTGGCTGTGGAGTGCTATCAACAAGGCTGCTGTTGGTGCTCCTGAGTTATGAGAGGTAGCTAAAGTGTGCTGCAGAACTGGGGTGGTTCCTGATATTGGAAGACCCTGTTAATTGCTGACCACGTGAAGCGCTGGACAAGACAAAAGGAAAACACGATGCCACTGCAGCACTGATTGCTCATTTCCTAAAGGTTGCCCTAAAGGGAAACTTCTGACCCAGAGGAAGAAAAGGAATGGAAACAGCAACACGCCCGAGATGGCAGCATAAGCATCTTTCACTGGAAGAAGCTAAAGGAAGTGATGAATATTCTAGGGGATGTGATCATGGTAAATTAATTCAGTGCTCAAAGGGCCCTGTAAATTTTGATTGCTCCTTAAAGCAAAACACTGCCCAGCAAGGCAGCCACTGAGACCCTGGTACACAGTTCATAGGATTCAGTCATCTTTTGAGAACTGCACTGCTAACTCCTACCACAATTTGGCTTTTTGTGATGCCAACTGTTCTCAAAATAGGCAAGGAAGTGAAACCAATTTTCAATCTAATAATGGAAATCATAAACCTGTACCACAACTTTGACACAAATCCAGTTTATGAAGGCTCCAATAATTTTATGCCCATGCATATTTAAAGCTTATGTATCAGCATTAGCAGTGAAGAAAGCCGTGACCTATTTTACACCAAATATTCACTCTGTGCACAGAAAAAACAATATACACATAAAATAACTAGGGGGTAATCTGGTCACAAGCACTGTCTCCAAAAAGAAATGCTCAAGAAGTACTTCGCATTTTACAGAAAAGGTTTACTATGTATCACAGAGAGTACTGCACATTCTGCAGTGCTCATTGCACATAAACCCATGCACTTTATGTTCCATATAAATATCCCATTTACCTTAAAGAAACTTCCTCTTTTGTCCAGACAACGGGTTTTCATTGTCAAAGACGACATCTTCCCTGAGAAGACTCCACTGTATGCCTTGATCTCCTAAAAGCAGACACATATTTGTAATGGTTAGTCCAGTCTGTAGGAAATTCCTCTGCAATTCTAAGCCACAGAAACAGTCACAACAAGCCTTCTGCCAAAACCCTTCCCGTCAACAACATCATGCCATTTATTTCCTACCAGAATCCTTATATATCTCTTCAGTCCATTATTTTTCCAAAAACTGCTTCAAAACTACAGTGCTACTCAGAGTTCCATATTTCTCCCTTCTCTTCACAGCTGATCCTGTAGCTGTGAGTAGATTTTAATGCGCTCATTAAAAAAGAATGCTAAAATATAATGATTGCTTTCTCTGTTTACTTGACCTCAGCCTGCAGTACAAACAGAACAAAATGTTGGATGTCATTACAATCCACTCTCAAATATTACAGTATTAGTAGGACTTACCAGGAGGGAAAAAAAAAGTTTAAAATCATCCACAAGGGAGAAAACACTCTACCAGTAAAGAAAAAACCAACAAACAACAACAACAAAAAGCCCAAACACCCTCCCAAAAGTGCTGCTACAAGTTTCTAAAATGCAATTGAGTCATATTCAAGTCAAGAAGTGAAGAAGAAATCAGAAAAAAGCTGCATTTTCCACTATCAGGTAAACTGAACGAACAGTTTAACAGTCAGGACAATACAGTAATGCCTCACACAAGGAATATCATGGGGATGATCTCCATCTGAAAGTAGAGTAACAGAGTTCCCCTAAAGTCACAACCAATTCACACCAGTGATTTGTGAATCAGCTTCTGAACTAAGGAGGAGTCAGTTCCATAGCTAACAAGTCCTTCTAGGATTTTTAAAGGTGAGCCTGTAATTGTATTTAAACAGTCTAACTCTTCTCCTCGCCCACACATTTACCAACCACACAGCAGGGAGTTATGTTGGAAGTTTCAGTTTCCAAAATGGCAAATAATGCAAGTGCAAAACATTACAGAGCAGAGACACAGCTTTTGATTTGATACAAGTGGAATTTAAAATAAAAATGGCTGTCAGCAGCAGTGATAAGCAAGTTTAGTGGTGTGTCTGCAGAGGGAGATGGAGCAGAACAAAGCAGCTGGGACAGAGAGAATGCTGACGGGTAAAAACCCAGATTTGACACAAACCCCACACCAAACACACACACGCTTCTGCTTCCCTCTAATGCCTGGTGAGAAAGAACTGACACGGGTAAGGAAGACCAAGGCAGAAGGAGGAGCTTAAATGAAAAAAAGGGTTAAATGAAAAAGCTTGGCAAGCAGAAGTACATGAGAAAACTGAGAGGAACAAGCAGGAGAAAAGAAACATTTTGGTTTTAACATGTAGCAGGAAGCTTTAAATAGTTCGCTCTGTTTCCAGAGGTCCTACCACAAGTGCACTAGAAAAGGTTACATTTTTCCACTTTAATTCTGGTTAAAAAGTAGCCACACCAGGAAGCTCAGGAACCTGCCTGTTCTTCAGGCAGAGTTTCCAGACTTTAAAGATTGAAAGAAAAATCTTGAATTCTGCATTGTTGTGAAAACCAAACACTAAACAATGAGCAAGAGAAGACAAAAAACAGTGTTGGAAAAAAATTTAAAATAAAAAAATCCAACTTTCTTCCTTAATCAGCATATTTAAAGGATACACTCCTGGGGAAGCTCTAAAGAATTGTGAACTGTGTTTACCGAGAAGTGTGTCTAAATAACTTGAGTGCACCAAGCCCATATAAGAGATGATGTTCAGTTAAGCGGGTGGTTTTGCAGGTGCTGTCAAATGAGTTAAGCTCTGTCTCTTCATTTGTCACATGCAGAAGGGTACAGAACAGTTGTTTCACTCTGGGGAGCGTAACAATTTTTTTTTTAAAAAAAGTCTTCTTTAGATCAGCTCTGGAAAGAAAATTTGCACATGAGAGTGTTAAGGTGGAAGGAGACCCAAGAAACCCAAAAAGGAATTAGAATAAAACCTCACATTTCCAAGTTGATCCTATTCCCTTAATGACAACACTAAATTAAATGACACAGGAAAAAAACCCCGAGATTTTAAAGGAATTACAATAGAGGGTTATGAGCAAGATCCTGCAGTTGTCTGTGCATCTCTAGTCTCAGTCATTAATCACTCCATTTGCAAACAACCCCTTCACAGGAAATCTCATGGGTTTTAATTTTTTTTCCAATTTAACCACAAGGATGTCTGCATGCAATCCTATTACCAAAATAAGACCATGCTGGGATTTTTACATTTTCCACTCAAACATACAGAGGAAGGCAAACACACAAATACACAGTTTGCCCCTGAATGACTGGTATGACTCCAGTCAGAAGAACGCCTCAAACAAAATCACTGCTTATTTCACTTGTAAGAGATTCTGGAGCTCTAAACTTCTTCATAATTTCTATTACTGTTACTATTTATGAAACATTACTGCTATCTATAGGACCTTAACTCTGAGCCTCAGCTGAGCTCTTCTCAGCTCCACACAGCCAGCAAATCAATCCCCACCACCCTTTGTGGTTACACTGTCATTTCGAACTAATTTAGGGTAACCATGTTTGAGTATTTCTGACTAAAATCAGCACAGTGGCAAACACTGCTGGATTTTTTTGTATTTGTTGGGAGGGGTTGTTTTGGTGCAGATACTTCTTTTTCACCACCCAGCACACAAGAAGACATTAGGGCTCACTGGTAAAATGGATGGCCAGGCTGGGTGTAACACTCCAAAACCTGGAAGCAGGCTTCTTCCTCAGAGCTGAGAGGTACCTCCACATCATGCAGAAACAACTGCAGAAAAACAAACCTGCAGTCAGGAGGTTTCATTTTTCTACGCAGCTGTGCACATCTGATGCTTATTCAGATCCAAAACAGGCTGGAAAACCACTGCTCTGAAGCTGTCCTTGTTGAGTTTGGACCGTATGAGGCTGTGAGAAACAAAAAATCTACCTTTCATTGGGAAGCTGGGTAGAGAAAGTCAGCAAAGCATGCCATCTCCTGTACCTACTGGAGAGGAGCCTCTTCTCCTCCCTCTGCGTTTCAGGCACTGAGGCAGGGAGCTCAGACAGACTCACCCAGACACTGCCCAGGTGCCTGCTCAGAAACCAACCTGGAAATGTCACCAGGCTGCAGGGACAGCTCACTGTGTAATTCATGTGGCCTTTTGCCTGGCCTCTGGAAGGGAGTCTTCTCTGTGTCCCAGGACTTTTCCCCAGCTCTCCATGAGCAGCAGGTGCCAGACAGTTCCTACCCATGGTGCCAGGCTCTCCTATCCACAGCGCTGCCTTTCTGCAGCTCCTCACATCCAGGACAGAGCTCCCGTGCGTGATCAACAAGACGGGGCAGGGAGAAGGCATCAGCTGTCTGCTTGGCAAATTTTCATCCAACGCTACTGCATGGATGCTCATGCCCATGCAAGCTGTATGTTTCAAAAACTCAGGTGGCTTTGCATCTTCTTTCTTCCATTCCCTTCTCCTGCTGGTTTTCATTCACACAGGAAGGTCAAAGCACCTTTCACACGCCTGTATGCAACTGAGACTTCTGACTCCATGTCAAAACAGCTCCTACTTTACTCCCTCTAATTTAGATTTTTTGTATGTTCTTACACTTGACTATATTAGAGCAAATGACCACCTCACTGGACTTCTAAGGATCCTTCCCTTTAATCGTCTCATTCCAATCTTGCTTTTACAAAGCAAAACATCCTGTTTTCTTTAGCCAAAACTCCTAGCAAAGATGAGACACTCTGTCTGTATGCCTCCCCTGAGCTCAGCCACAACAATCTGAGGAACGTGCGAAGTCCCTGCCCACAATCCTCCTTACCCCACCTCTGTCTTGTTTCCTAAGGAATCAAGGCTATCCAACTGCATCAGCTTCCTACTCCTTAGTTCCTAACTAGGAGTTTTGATCTTTTGGACAACGTACCAAGACCTGGCTGAGGAAAAGAGTATAGCACTGATAAAAAGATAGCAGGAAGGAACTCCATGTATGCCACCACTGAAGGAAGAGATCTGCAGCCTTCCTTTTGCTGGCTGACCCACAGAATTACCACCTTTTTTCCCCCTGTATTTTAAATTGAAGTTATCCTACTGAAGAAAGTCAGTCTGCCCTCTTTCATTCTCCACCAGTAAAGGCCATGCAATCACTAAGCATAGATTCTCACAGAAACTACCTCAGGCAAATTAAGAAAGTGTTTTACTGTTCTGCAGCCAAGAAAAAAAACAGGGGAAAATATCAGTCCAGACCTTAAGCATAAGCTGCCAAAGGTCAGCTGATGCCAGAAGACTAATGCTGATTGCTACCTGTCAGCGTGTTCCCTTGGCCAGCAGTGCAGTGCAGCTGGAATACAATCCCTACTGTCCCATAACAGAAAAAGCATGCAAGCTGGATAGAAGCCACTACAGATGTATTTGTAAAACCTATGGTGAATTAACATCATATTATAATCAATTTTTATAGCAATTTCTAAACAGATAGTATTAAAACAACTAAAATTAATTTGGTGAACCCATTTTCTGGTGGGTTAAAGTGGAAACCAGAAACAGGAAGGATAAATACATTTTACCTAATTTTAAAAAGTTAAAAAACCCCACCCTGCTCAAGTGCAATTCTACACTTGACAATATGCCCAGAGATATACACAGAACTTCAGATTTTCAGCAAATGTGATTATCCTCATGCATTTAATTTTCCCGTTCTCCTAGCACATTTGCACAGTCCCGGGGAGCAGGCTATGTTCATCTCTAACCTACAAAGCTCTGGTTTGTCCAATTACGCTGACCTTATCTGAATCTTGGCAAAATTAAACTTTTCCTTTTGAAAGTATTTCCTCTGAGAAGCTGACTGCAAGCCTCCTTCCAGGAACATAGATACAACTGAGCACAGTATCACTTTGAAAATCTATCAAATAAGACCTTCAGTCTGCAAACTATCACTGGTGCCAGGATCTGGCAGACCTCTCAACTCAAATGTTGCATTGTGTTAACACAGCTGTATCCACAAGCAAAATGCGAGGGGATTATGCAAAAAGAAATTCTAACTTCCATCATTCTTCTGGCTGCAGAAAGGGTTTACAGTCCTTTTTTTTTTTTTTTTTTAATTCAAGTAATGCAAGGGCACATTACTTGTAGAAAACAAGCAAAACCTACAGCAAAAATGGTAAGTCATTCTTTACACACTGGTGTATTTTTGTATTTTGTCATTTTATTTAAAGAGTTTAAAAAACCTGGGAAGCAACAAAAATTCCCTCACCCTCCTTTTCCTTCAAGCACTCTTTATACTTTTATCCTTGCTACCTGAACATAATGTGTTTGTGTGAGCTACTCCCCCGAAGAAAGCCACCAGTATGATCTCAGTGAGTAAGTACTTCTCAGTCAGTATTTCTCCCCATGAGGTAAAAAAGATCTTGCAAAGGTAGACATTCCCTACACATATAGGCAGAAGGGCCCTGAAGAACTGTTTGCAGTCCTTTACAGGAAACAATACTGTCTGCATAAACTGGAAAGGAAACATAAATATGCAACACTCCGAACTTTTCTAAAGCAGTGAGGGGGTCACAGGTAAACTGTATCAAAGCTGCTCATCCCGCTCAACATAACAATGCTGTTAAATCACAGCCAGCTCTCCAAGGACGACTGCACCTCACTATGCATTAAGCCACATATCAGCCAGTGCTTAAGAAACTCACCCGGACAGACTGATCTTCAGGGGCTGTGGCCCAGTCTATGCATCAGTCACAGCATAATTATAGGAGTCAACCTGAAGTGGGAACATCCCTGCCAAACTTATCCACTGACCTTCCTATATCTAGTTTCAGCCAGTCATCACTCCTGCCTCAACCAATCTTTTGCCTGCAGGCTTATTTTTCCCCCTTGGTTCCAGATCCTACTCACTGGCAGCCTTTTATAAGACTAAAGGATAAAGAGGAATTATGACTTTGAACTTGTTTCAGCACACCACTCTCAGGAGAGGCTTTAAGTCCCATTAGATTTTGGGCAGATCCACTGTCTCACTCACAGCTGTCTGCCCACTTCTTTTATCTATGAAGCCATAAATTCAGAAATGAAAGCATCTGAAAATCCCATCTGAAAAGAGCACAAGAATCAGCCTGACTCTGCTCTCACCAACATGAGCAGACATGGCATCACTCTTTCCAGCAGGAGCACGTAGTTATGCAAACACTGAAAGCCTCAGAAAAAAACCCCAATCCTCAAGCTTTGCTGAGCAGGGCCCACCACGAGGAGAGTTCTATTTGCTGCTAGCCCTGTCTCTCTGTACCCCTTCCCAAGTTTCTTCTTCCTCTCTTCCACTAAACAACCTCTTCCTGCTTGCTCCCATGGCATACTTTCCACATTACTGGAAAGGAATAAAACCCCAAGTCATTTCCTCTGGCACAGCATTTAGTCATGGAGGATACTACCAAATCTCTTATAAGAGAATGATTGTTTGTTGATACATTCATGTCTTGTTTTGCCTCTGGAAATGTCAGAGAAATACATTTAGGAGGAGACTGGCTTTGATTTGGATAACCTTTCAGAAGGTTTCTATTCTTCCCAAATTCCCTGGCCTAGATACCTCACAAAAATTAGTGTTTCTTGTAGTATTTCTGTAATTTCCACTGACTATTCATGCCAAAACCACTGAATAATAAAAATAAAAGCATTCACAAGTGTTTTCAAATGTCTTAAAAAAATTTAACATTGAGCTGCACTTCCTGGAAGAAGCAAGAAAAAGTAATTGCTTTAATTACAATATTAGCTTTAAGGTCTGGAGAAACTCTAGCATTCATAGTGAAACTTTAATGCAGAGGGAGATGGGGTTCAGCACCTGCATTTGGATGGAGATGCACAAGACAACCACCTGCTGGGCTTGACCATGGGTTATTTTAGGCACCTAGGAAAAGCATCTCTCCCTTGTACCACGAATGCCAGAGCAGGATGAGGGTTTCAGTGCTCAATTCCTAGCTCTTACCTCCTGGCCCAACAGAGGCATCAAAACAAAGCTCTGACCACACCACTGCCAGAGGTGACAATCCTCCATGCAGCAAGGGGGAAGAAGAGACCTGACTTCCTGATGGTTCAGAGAGCCTGAACACTTCTATCTATGCACACATTTCCTGATCATAGAACTGCAGAATGGCTTGGGTTGGAGATCTAAAAGGGTCTTGTTCCACCCCCCTGCTGTGGGCAGGGACACCTCCCAGTATCCCAGGTTGCATCAAGCCCTGTCCAACCTGGCCTCGGACATTTCCAGATATGGGGGAGCCACAGCTTCTCTGAACAACCTGTCCCAGGGCCTCAGCACCCTCACAGGAAATATTTTCTACTAATATCCAATCTAACTTAAACTTACTCTCTGTCAGTTTGAAGCCATTCCCCCTTGTCCCAACTTAAAATATTTCTCTGGTGTGGCAGAGTATTATGTACATCTAAAGTTTGTTTGACCTTAGAAGTAAACATGACCCATGGATTCTGAGATAGAAAAGTGATCTTAAAAGAACTGCAAAAGCTGTGAATTTTTTTAAACTCCAAGTATCTTTTAGGCTTTTTTTAGGCTTTTCACTATTAAAAAAATAATAAAAATCAAATGTTAAATAGTTTGTACACCACTGAACAATGACAAAACATAGCTTCTTTCAATTCTAATGCAGTAACACTTTCTAGTTGTGTTTGTTGCATTACCAATATGCTTAATAGGTATCTCCCTGTAAGAAAATTACTCCCTTATAACAGCAAGCAATGGTTTCACTATTCCCTATGAAACGTTTTGCCAAGCGAACTGCTGTTCAGGAGGCAGCCAATGCCAAAGAAACTACATCCTGCATTCCAAAGAATCAACAGAAAGGTTTCCACTGATGACCATAATTACTGAAACTAGTTCAGCACCGTGCACTAAATGGCGTGCAAGAAGAATAAGATCAGGAGCCGTTTAGGCTGTTATTCCAAGCTCCATGTAGAAGCTTGTACTGATCCCTTGAGACCACTGGATACAAACGCCAAAAGAGCCATTTGCTCTGCACCTCAGCTTCAGCACAGGACCAGGCATCAGGGCAATGATTAACCAGGGAACAAACACCCTCTCTTTGTTCTGGTGTTGACCTTATGCTCATCTTCCATGTGACACATTCAAAAGATAATATGTAAATTGTGCCACTGATCTAATGGCTTAGCTATTAACTAAGGAACCAGATCATCAGAAATGTACTACACTTGGCACCTTGTTTTTTGGATAGCTCCCAGTGACAGCAGCTGCTCATTTCCAGTGCACAGGCTGCTCTTCCTCTGAGCCCAGTAAGCTAAGGCAGTTAAATATACAGTACTTTATTTCAGTGGAGTCCATGGTAAGGGCTAATATTTGAATTTCTTAATCAAAAGTGTTAAGATGTAATCTCTTGGGACACTTCTCAGTTTAGCCTTAGTTAGGAACAATTTCACCCTTTCTTCTTTATTCACACTTTTAGCATATTACATGAAATAGTAATTTTGTGGACCACAAAAACTCAGGCTTATACCAAATGCTACGTTCAGAGTATCAAGGAGACAAATTTGAACACTATGGCATCCTCTTTAAAAGAGAAAGATGTTTTGGGATTTCAGGAAGCATACGTGCCCTCTATAGCCTATGCACGGTCCCATTAAGACAAGAAGTCCCAGAAGTTAATGCACTCTCGCGGTTTATGAAATGGGCCTCAGATTTGGTGAGAACTTTGATGTGTAATTAGTTTTGGTTCCCCATGAAAAATGGGAACAGTACTGTCCTACATTAGAGGGTTTTCTCAAGGACTAAACCACTCAGCAGTAACAATTTCAGACACTGCCTTGATGGCGGTGACCCACAGGAACCACTCATTGTCACCAGGGCACGTGCAGAGGAAAGAAAGGTGTGATCAGAGACGGGGGACAAGGTCCTGAGCTCCTGATCCGCCTGGAGGGAGGGGCTGGACTAGCTGAACTCTGGAATCCCCTTCCAACCTCTGGTTTTTGTGAAGACACCACAAAGTAGGGGGGCAGGGAACAGGGAAGTGTGCGTTGGGGAGGTTTGGTTTTGGCTTTTTTTGATTGTTTCTTTTGCTCTACCAAGGTATCAGAGGAAAAGCATGAATTTTTCTTAGTCAGTTTCACACAGTGGCAGGAGCCCTCCACCATTCCAAAACCCATTTTTACGTTTCATCACACAGGAATTGCTACATTTGCATAACCCAAAAGGAAGCACAAAGTCAAAAAGCATAGTACCAGCTTAAATAATTAATAAATCAGACTTTTAAGTTTTTACTTATTAGCAAATGACACACGCCTGAACGCACACACACAAGCTGGGTGGAAAAACATCTAAACTTGGAGCAAACAATTTAATGTACTATTGGAGCTACATATCAGCAGGAGTAAGAAAAATCTGGATGTGTGTTTTTTACAGGGACAATCTTACCAAACAAATCACAACTATTATTTATCTACCACTGGAAAATGTTTAAAAATACCCTGGGCAGCTCACCTTGTAAGTGATATGTAAACATTTATCCAAGTTTAAACAAATGGGGAAAAATTACAGTGATTGAACCTGATTTTTCACCTCCTACAGTAAGTACACTAAGTGTTGTGGGTCAGCTAGTGTAAAGCCACTGAAATTCTTGGACCTAGAAAGGATCCATTTTCAATATGCCTGTTTAAGAATGCAAAGCATCCCACATACTGAATCACACCAGGTCAGCACTAAGTGACTAACTTAAGGACACTCCAGCTATGCAGGCATGGATTTGCTTTCTGTTCAATAACAGTTGTATTTGCATGTCATTAGTTGTATTTGCACTAGCGCTTTCTGGCCAAAAGGTTAATGTAATCCAACAGACCGTATGAGGAAGATCACATGCGAGTTTTTGTGGTTGCACTGTTTATTTTAAACAGCTGGAAATCAGACATGATGGACAGTTTGCTCCTTTATTTACTCAAAACTTACTACTAATTTTTGAAGAACATTATCAATTGCTTTAAGAACCACTTTTTGTAGCACACTTCCAATGTGGTTCCCCACTCCCGAGGGTGCACAAACAGCAAACCATGAAGCTGAGTACCAAGTAAAAGATTTATTTCTCAATGAACAAAAGAAAATATTTTCACTAGAAAAGCTTCAGAAGAACAGTGCTTATGTCTTTATCTATTTGCTTTGGTTTATGCACAAAGGAGACTTAAAGATAATCTTGCATTAATTAAACCAAGGTCACTGCTCTCCACACAAAGATGACCCATATAAATACACCAGACAGCAAAACACTTCTGCCTATAGCAGTTTTCAGTGCCTCAACCCAGCTCGGATCCACTGGCAATGAACAGATAAGCTGCTCACTGTAGAAAGCTTGCACCATTGTTTATCTTGGCTGTGGAGACAGGCTTGGGAACTGGGTTAGCCCCACTAGGGACTTGACACCTTCCACACCACCACAGCACAGCACTGCTAACCTGTATTATGTGGAGGCAAAGCCACCACCAGGCTCAGAATGTGTCATTTGTTCCTGAACCACACTCGGACTATACAGACTGGAAAAAGCAGACTGAGCCAGGAATGTGTGCCAGTTCACTGCTGCACAAGTGTGCCAACACAGCAAGCAGGATAACCCCAAAGCACAGCATTTGCACTGTCCTGTCAGCTGTGTCATATATCATCATAGGAGATGGAATGCCTCCATGAAATGCCTACACTTACATGTTACTAGGAGGTTAAAAACCAAAACAAACCCACAAATCAAATCCTGGAGAAAAACAAACTTGATTTACAGAGTCTTTATTTCTTGACTGTTTGAGGATCTGGTTGGGGCAGAGGGGAGACATAAATAGGGCAATATAACAGTTCTTCTGGACAAAATCTCCAGATAGCATAATGCAAGGTATTCCCCCTACCCAACCTATCTGGAAAAATCATGAGGTCATTTTAAATCCTCTAAATAATTTCAGACACCTGTACATTCCTCATAATGATCAGGTCTATAAGACCAATTATAAAGACTGTTCTATGAAATCCATGCACAACTTTGACCAACTATGCTCTGAAATATTAAGTTTTGTTTTTTTCATACAACTATTAAACTACTGCTTATCTGAGGGACTGGGGAGGTGGAGGGATTCACCTCGGAGATGTTTTCTCTTTGAGGGGCAAGGAGTTCCAAATGTTCAAATATTTAGAATCTACAATTTAGTTTCTAAATATATGTTCACCAAACAAAAGAGAAAAGTCAATCATGACACATGACTCAGATAAATAGTCTTAAATGTTTCTTCTTCCATCCTATTTCTTTATGGAAAAAAATATTAAATAGTGAAAACAAGAAGGTTATGACACATACCAATGAAACCCAGGAAATTCGAAACTGAAGGCTGTTGAAATATCTGTTTCAAGTTAATTCCACTCCTCTTCCTGTTTTTTATATATACACTGTGGGACTGGCAATGTCAGCCTCAACCAAACTTCCTGGCTCGGATCCCAGTCCATGTAACTTCGAAGTCACGTAAGCACAAGTCACCCTTCCTGTCCTCATGGTGCTCTTCTTGATCCTGCTTCCAAGGACAATTATTCCCTCTGACTTCTCCCTGCAACTCTTCCCTCCGATAACCCCATCACCCTCTGTCACGGCTGATTTGTAAATTCATCAGCAGTGCAAAGGTTACTGCTGCTTGTCCCAACCCTCTTCCCTTTTCCCATCAGGCTGTTTTCACTAGCACCATCCTCTCACTCTGCATATCCTGAGCAGCCCCAGACTCCCCTGCCACAGCCCCTACACCCAGCTTGCCTTCACTCTTGCAGCTGGACCCCTGGGGATGAGGCCTCATGACTTTGCCAGCTTCCTTCCCTGAACCTGTAAGGTTTCCATCCACCAACCCAATCCTCCCATTTTTGAGTTTTCACTATTTTCTACTTCCTACTAAAGCTCCTCTCCTTTTCTACTCCTTTTTCCCAAGCCATCTGTATAAGGATCCTGAACAGGCAGGATTTCATATTCATAGAATCATAGAACAGTTTAGGTTGGAAGGGGCCCTAAAGGTCATCTAGTTCCAACACATCTGCCATGGGCAAGGACACCTTCCACTGTAAGGTGGACACCACCCATGTTCCACAACACCTTCATTTTATGCAGGTTTGAGCAGCCTTCTCATCCCTTCCCTTTCTTCCATCACATTTGTATTTAAGAAGGTGGACCAGGATCATCACAACCTAATAACTCTCCTATCTGCTTCTTTCCCCCAATCCCTCAAGAGGCAAGGACACATAGGGCCCATAGATAAAGAGGAAGGAATTGATGCCACAGTGCCAACTGGCTCTAACAGTAAGGAGAACAGCTTAAAGCCTCTCCCAGGCTGTCTTCTTGCAGACTAGGAGCAATGAAGGTCCTCCCTAGGTTTTGGGATGAGGACTTTCCCCTCCTCTTTTTGATCCCCCAGTTAGATAGGCGATATCCTCAGCCTATCAAAGCCAGACTTTCCTTCCTCAGCAGCAGTCACATCAAGATCCACTTGATTAGAACTCGAAAGTTCCTCCTTACTCTCTGGATTAATGAGTTCATAGAAACTCCTAGGAGGGGAACTCCTGAAGAAAGAAGCGTGGGTGTTTAGTTCTTCTCTGTTAGTTTGCTTGTGTAAACAATTTGTTTTCTCTCTCCTGGGACAGCGTGTTTTGAAACAGGCTTTTTAGACGACAATAAGCCTCATTTGCTGAAATGGTGAAACTGGGTCCAAGTACTGCCAAAAGCAGAAGATTCCAAACACACTGGTAACTCCACATATTTACTGTACTGGGGGGTTACGTTATGCACATAGGTCAGACACAGTGTGTTGGTGTCACTTTTTTGTTTCGGATCTGACCCAAATGCAATCAAACACAGAAAGTAAGGCAGCAGTCCCATGACAGGCTATTTCCTAGGTTTAATTCTTGCTGACACACTGGTACCAAAAGATTCCCATGCCTGTCAGCAACAACACTGGCAATCATTGTGTCAATCATTGTGTATGGGGAGCTCAGACTAAGCATAATGAGATACATGTTTACTTAGTCCTTTTAAAAATGAAAAATTAAATTGTTTAACAGCTAATAAATTCCATCACTCTCATTCTGCAGATAATAAAGAGGAAGCTGCCAATAGGTGAAAATATTTCTTAGGTTACGTACCACACTTTCAAGACTTAACACGGCATTAGTTTATTGCTTCTACATCTGGTGCCAGTTATTTTTATACAGCTTCTTTATATAAATTCAACAACATGGAAAAAAAACCCTTCCAAGTCTATCAACTACTCTTAAAATAAACACCAACAAGTCCATTACTGTCTTCTGTACCTCAGCTATGACGTATCCCCTGCACAAACACGAACCCATGTCCCTGGGGAGTCACAAATCTCTCGAGTAACTTGACCTGCTGTGACTGAGCTAGGGGAACTCAGTCCAGCCCTAACATTAATCTTTTTGTTCCTAGTCAGTCTGCCTTTGTTCCAAAACCATAGCACCAAAAGGCAAATCAAGGAGAAAATAAACATCTTGCACACTTTGTGGACCATGACCTCAAGTGGTCAGGAGTGCTGTCTTGCGTCTCTTCCTACTTGCAAAGTCCTATTCCAGTGCCTACTGCAGAAGGTGAACATGAACAATGCCCAGCAAGGAGCTGGTATCAGCTTCTGCCTGAAGACAGAAATCAAGTATATTCCATTACTTCTCCCAAGGCCTGCACACGGGACAACTGAAACTGCCCAGAAAGACCCTGCTGAAGCCAACACCCCATGCTCCCCAAGTAATCAGCTGGCATTTGATGCTGAGTATCCCTTGAAAACAAGGAAAGCATAAGTGTGCTGGTCCCCTCTTCCATGTCCTCCTTCACCTGCCCAGGGGTCTGTTACACTCAGCCAGACTTCCTAATGCCACTGAGGGTTCCTGCAGAAGCAAAGCTCCTTCACTTGCTTTTACAGCCCAAAGTTCAACAGCAACAGCTGCTCTCAGCTCATGCTTCTCACATTTATTCTTAGGCTTGAAGAACTAGAACCATTTTTTCCCCTTTTGCCATTCAAATAAAAGTTATATTCTACAGAAGGTAACTGCAGTGGTCCCTTTCTGGTCTGGGGAATCTAGCATTCAGCAATGCATAATGCAAAGAGATCCAGATTGTAATCCAGCTTTAAGAACATGTAAATCACTTTTCACTCTGGAACTCCCTTTCTTCGTGCTCTGTCCATCCTGCCAATGACATCTTAGCCTAAGTTTCCTAACCACTGCTTCTGTGTACAGCAAACACCGTGCTACCAGCACTGTAGCATTCTGCAGCAAGAGCCACTTGTTTGAAACCTGCATGTTCAGTGAACTTTTGGCAATTTCTGCTTGTTAATCTCTTGATCAGAAATGGGTTCCAAGATGAGCAGCATCTTCAAACAGCTGTCATAGCTCTTAGCACCTTGCCACACAAAAGCACCTCTCTCCTATCTACAAAAACACAGTAAATTCACACAGAAACATTGCACTAGCACATTTCACACCTACACACGAATTACACTATCATACTCAGGCCTGGAAAAGTAACAGCTCAATTTGCCATTTCATGACCACCAAGGCTGTAATGTAAGAAACTGCCCCCAAGGAATTATAGTTTTGCCAACTGCCCCAGACCTTTACATGCAGCCTTGGAAGATCTGACCTTTAAGTGATGACCATCCTATGTGCAATTTGAGTCAGCCTTCACATTCACAACACAGGCTCAAGCACTCAACGGCACAGGTGCTTTGCTGAAATGGATCTGAAAGAGGAAGATCTAAGGCCTTGATAGGGTGAATGACTATTCAAATGGTAGGGAAAAAGACCACAGCCTAGAAATGGGTTTAAACAGCCAAGCAAATAACCATATTGACTTCAGTTAAAAGTTGGCTAGCTTAAGATAAAAGTCCTTCAGCTGACAACCATGTTTTTGTGCTAGCCACTAGACAGTGGATGAACAGAAGGAATGGATTCCTTAAAATGCTGAAAGACTCACCCTACACGCATCATACACAATCAACTGTGCCAAAACTTTACATGAGCTACTCTTCTTCAGTACATTCAGACTAAATGGGGTGTGGTACTACAGATGTCAGAGACAATGTACACAATCTGTGAGTGACAAGGCCTGATGTTTTATCCTTGTCTGGACCTCTACCTAGTTTACAGTTAAACATGATCTGCTGGCCTGAATTAGTGCTATTTTAACAAAATGCATGAACCAGGAAAAACATCAACAGAGAAAAACTAATGGACCATCCATAGCTAAAATTAGATATATAAACACCTTGCTGGATGGAAAGTTTACTGGCAATGAGCTGAACCTACAATCTACCCTTCTTAAATTTCTTGTCCTTCTAATGCACCAGATTTCAGTAAAATGTTCCAAATGAAGATTTCCACCAGCAAAATAAAGGTTGTGTTTCCATTCTGTTGGGCCCAAGGGCATGCTCTGCCTCAACACAGGGCACATCCCTGTAACCAGCATTACAATCCCACCCCTGCCAGCAAAGGAAATTTTTCCACAACACACCATCCACCTGCACATGGGAACCAGAGGGCCCAAAACCAAAAACCCAAGGAGGCTCCCCATCACGACCTGTGCATTGCCTCCTAGCAACAGTTTTAACCAAACTGATGAACAAATGCCTTTGTGAAAGAAAAGGTGGTATGAAATAATGTCTTGATATTAAGACTACTTTGTCCAATTCACTGCTTCCAAGTTAGGGTCTCAATCCAGCAATCCTCAGTTAAACATACTACCCAGCTACCCCCAAGGCCCAAGACTTCCTTAGTTTTACATTCTGTACTCCAGTGATGTAGCCAAAAGTCTGCCAGGAACATTATTGAGATTATCAGAACTAATGTTCTTCTAGCCACGATTAGAATATTAACTACTGAAAAACAATTCTCACCCACTCTATGTTCTTAGAACACCTAAAACAATGAAAAGCAACACACAGAGCATCAGTGGAACTGCCACAGTAATATGCACTCCTTGCCCTGAAATAAACCTTAATTAAAAGGCTGAATTTAGACATAGCTTACATGGTGCCATACTAAAAACAAAAACAAAAAAAAACCAGCTGCCTCCTCCAGCTCACCATGGAGCAGTGAAAGCAATGGTTCTCTGTGACGTGGCAAACAGAAGGCCACCAGCAGCCTGGAAGGTGCCCGGTGTGTCTGCCTGTGCAGATGGGAGTACACCACTCCAGCAAGGATCAAATCACACAGGATCCAGCTAAAACACTTCTCTGCCTTCCAGAGCTGTTGTAAACCACATGGAAATACACCATAGCTATGATATGGTGTATCACCATAAGTGACAGCTAACATATGCCCAGTCATTCATGAAATACCAAGGGATGAAATAACATTTTTCATATAGACATCAAAAAATAAACCTGCACTATAACAGACCAAATGTTTACTTTGGCAGATCATATCTTCTAGCAAAAAATTTGCAATAAAGTTAAACATTTAAAGGGACATACTGCAAAACAGATGCTGAGAATATCTTTGTAGGGATTCCTGCCAAAGTGGAGGAGCTGTGCATCTATCAGTGCAACAAACATGAATCAAGAATTTTTATGGAACCACTAAATAGAAACTTTGAACTATCCAAAGGAAAGACAGTTGCTCACTTGATGGTGAACTCAGTTCTTCCTCTGCTAAAAAATTCCAAGTAAAACAGTCTGCAAAGGAGGATATACTACATAAATGAGGAACACCAATACAAGTTAGAACAGAGCCTTTCTACCTAACTCCTCAAAGATAACTTTCTAAAATTTCAATTACTTAAAAGCAGTTTACAAAGACTTCAGCAGCAATTCCCAGCTCTAACACACATTCAGAGAAACACTTCAGGATGAGTTTTACTACAGCTACTATTTAAGTCAATCAAGTTCAAGTTACCAGCACACTTTCTACTTGCACCTCCCGAAATTCTTGTAAACTTCCAAAACAATCATCATTTTAACAGCTGTCTCTAGAAAGATCTAGTAAAACCTAAGTGAAAATTTAGGAGTATGCTGTGGCATAGGTGTATACGCAACTTAAGTAACTTAGAGCACCCTGAAGGTTCGCAGTCACACAAACCAGACAGTTGTGGCCCTTAGCAAACACACAAGAACCCTGTTTTCTTCTCCCAAGTTATTCAGTGTGTCCAAAGTCTGATTTTTATTCTTGCATTAACTACCAAGAATGCTGTGAGTAAATCATTCTTTTTTAAATCCCCAGCTGTAGCTAAGATAGCTTACTAAAACATTTACTGAGGGCTGACATTTCATAGTTGCCAATATCTAACTGCTTTCCTAAAAAATTACAGTCTCAGCAAGATAAGCAGCATAAAGCATGCCAAGGCTCCAGCTGGCACAAGGATGCATGTTTATTTTTGTGAAGGTTATGGTTTTGGTTTCTGGCTGCATTAAAAAAAAAAAAAATTCAGTTTAAAAACTTAACTTCTTTGCAAAAGGTGGCGAGCAGTTTCCCACACAAGCAGATCCAAAACTGGCAGCAGGCATCCCCAGGCCTCAGTACGGGCTTTCTTTAATTCCCAAGTTAAAATTATCACTTACAGAACCAGCACAAAGCTGGAGTACACAGAAGCACCTTGCCACACTGGTTCAGGCACACAGGTTGGGCTGGAACATGACAGCTGGGACTTGTCCACTGCTCCACACAGGAGAAATCTCCCTGTGCCACAGCATCTGGCTTTTGCACTGAGCACCTGACTAGGCACCTGCAGGGCAGGAAGATAAGAGAGGGTACTCGTAACCTGCATTTCTCTGGGCACTGGCTCCCTGTGCTGCTCTGACCACTCACTCAGACCTGCCTTCTGCCATCTTCTCGTGCTTCACAGCTCCAAGTCCTCACCTGAACCAGGGAACCAGGTCCATGTTCCCCTCGCTTTCCACACGTTCACTCTCAAATGCATTTAAAGACATGTCTGGGCATATGCTCAAAAATTATCATCCATTAAGAGAAAGTATTACACAAAGGATTTAGAAGAAGACAAGGCTACAGATCCATAGTCATAGAGTTAAGAAGGCAATGTCAGCATATGCAATACACATTATGCATGAAAACAAAACCGGTAAGGCTTTGGGTTATTTTCATGTTGCAAGTATGTTTCAACAAAGTCAGCACTGAGGAGCCCTGGAGTTAATTCCTGGAAAGCACAGATTTGTATTCAGCAAAGATAAAGTAGCCAAAAGCTCATTTTTGATGCAAAACAAAGCGCAAAAGAACCATTTAAAAGTCAAAAAAGTATCTGGCTATTGTGGGTTTTTTTCTTTTCCCATACAAGCCACTTGTGAGACCTTGTTTAGAGCACTGTATTTAGTCCTGGGCATCTGGCCAGACAACATTCACATTCTGGAGCTGCTGGAGTGAGGAAAAAGAATAGTTTTGGGGGTTTTTTTGAGAAAAATCCCTCAGAAAAGAGTTGTGTCTGCCTCTAAGCATATATACATGAGGTCGGGGAGGTGACTTAACTCCTCTCCCCCGAGTCAATCTGCAGTGCTCTGCTGGTTGTAATGGAGCAACAGCAATCTGCAGCAGAAGACCTGTCCTTTAGTTTCTGAATACCATACAAAACAATCCAGTGCTTTCAGACTTTTCAGAACTCAGGAAAAGTGAGTGTGCTTATGTGCAAAGCAGGGCTTTTACTCTTCAAAGACAAGTTATAGATAAGACATCTCCAAGAACATTCATTTACAAGGCTGTCTTGAAAACCCTGTTCCGAGACCAGGAGGAAAAATGCACTTCCCTTTCCTCATCCTACCCTCTCGTTATACAGTGTTCACAGACCAGAATCCTCCCTGATGCAGCATCATTACCTGTCTTCTCACACAACACCCAATAAAATGGGTGCATGAATTCCAAGCAGTATATGACAATTACATACCACAAAATACTGTTATTCCTGCTAGAGGACTGGTAGGACTCCAGCAAATTCCTTTTGCTATGTTCACTCTACCATGGTAAGACCTTCATACTCCTCTCCCATATTCATGCTGATGGCAGGATCCTTACCAGCTCCAAAGAGAACAGTACAGCATTAATGCACAACAATTTTCAACTGAGCCAATTGTTTAGATCAGCATTACCAAAAAAACAGAATGAACCTCCTGACAGAACATGACTGCAGCTCCACAATTACTTTTCCTTTATGTGTAGTTTCTCTCTGCTGATCTCAAGGCAGAAATATGACTTTAGCCATCCTGCAAAATTTTCAATTTTGCTTTAAAAAGTAAACACTGGGTTTTATGCATGCAGGCTCATAAAATCTACAAAAGGAAACCAAAAGTTACAAAGATAAAACCGAGCTCTTGGGCCTGATTCAGCATACACAACAGCATAAATTCAGAAGCAACTCCCCTGAAGTCAATAAAGCATAAAACTTGCTGTCAACAGAGGAGAGCTAGGCCCATCCTCCTTCTACTAAAGAACGATCCTCACAAAGAACAGACTTCACAACCATGAGAGAACCTGGGAATGTTATGGTACATTATTATGCTTCTTGTTTTGCCTGAAAACTTTAGGCAGCAGCCCTCAGCTGAAACAGGCAGCTATGAACACTTCCATGCCAAGACTCTTGCTCTGCCTCCTCGGGAACAGAGCAGTAGCGTGCACTTTACACACACTTTTCCCAGAAGCACAACGCTCAATGAGAAAAGGACCTGTGCTTCCACACTGCACAAACCTCTGTCTCTGTCTTGCCAATCACATCATCAGCTGAGACAGGGGATGCTTTTTGGGGCAGAATGTCCAGCGTGGAGGCAGTCATGGACTGCTGTTATGCCTGGCAGGTCCTTCACCACCTTTCATTTCTGCAGCAGCCTTGTGAAACAAGAAGGCAGAGAAAGGACTGCATGTGTTTGCCTTGGTCTACCTACAAAAAGGTCCTCAAAGCTCAATTAACACAGTCTGGCTTACAGGACAGTACATCTGCCCTGCCAGGTAAGGATCACACAGGGCCCAGACCAAAAGCAGGATTAGACCACTTACACACTTCAGACTCTCAGCCAAGAATGTGAAGCAGCAGCAGCTGCCTTTCCACAAACAAACCATGTCATGGCTCACAGCAGCTGAGACCAAGAAAATTCCATGTCCCTGCCAGCCCTTTCTCCTTGTCCTGCTCTAGCTGCAAATGCTCAGGACTCCTGAACATTTATTGTAAGGTGAACCAGAGCACCTCAGGACCGGGTAACTGCAGGTGGTAGAATATCAGGTACCAGTACTGTCCACAGTAGTCTTCCTCTGGATCACAAGCACCATAAATGCTAAGAAGCAGACATGACCTCCTTTCTAGCTCCCAGTAATGTGCTTCATGAGAAGACTTGGGATAACTGTACTGCATTATGTGTCTTGATGTGGCATTTAATATGTCAGGAAAAATTTATTGTCAGTGTTCTGATCTAAGACATATATATATATTGGAAAATTAGAGCCTCATATCCATCCAATTCATACTACAACACCTTTGTGTTTTGCTACACAGTGATTCAACACAGGGTACCAAATATTTAGTTACACTTCCAACCTCGCTCTAGATAGGCATTACCAATTGAATGATAAGTGACCCAAACAAAAAAACATGGTAACTGGCACACTTTACTATACTTAGCATTCTCTCCACAGCAACTCTTCACTGAGGAATTTTAGAGGGTTTTTTTGAGACATATCTTGTTAAATGTCCAATTGCAGATTAGAGGTATGTAAAACCTCTTACTCTCTTACTCTTAAACCTCTTACTCTCAAGATGTGTATGGTATGCCAAGTATTTATTACAGCCACAGGCAAGTCCTGCACAACCACAGAGCCTGCAATACATTTGACCACAGAACCAGTTTTCTATATGTTGC
Organism: Pomatostomus ruficeps; assembly: GCA_013400735.1. Lineage (NCBI taxonomy): Eukaryota > Metazoa > Chordata > Aves > Passeriformes > Timaliidae > Pomatostomus > Pomatostomus ruficeps. The sequence continues at coordinate 74,002 of VYZT01018894.1, read as the reverse complement.
TCCACTGATGTTTGAAGTCACCATGTCTGCAAGGTAAGAGCACAATTTTGCTGTTGATTCCCTTTCTCCTCCTGATACAGAGCCTCTCAGTGTGATCCTACAGGGCAAATAAACTGTGGCCGTGGCTTAGTTAGATGTTAAGAAAAGAACTGAGTCCACATCTACTTGATACAGTACTCCATCAATCCTCTGCTGCTGATGGGAGATTAATTACCTCACTTGTCACTGTGATGTGACAGCCACATTATTCTCGTACATAACAGCAGCTCTTTAACTGCTACAGTAACAGCACTGTTCTTTTCTTTTTTAAAGCAGTAGGTTCCTTCTGAAAAAAATTCAGTCACTCTACTGTTCATTCAGTCTCTCAGGAACTACTGCTTGAACTAGCTTTAAAAACAACTCAAAAATGCCCCTGAGAGTTAAGCAGAAGAGCTAGTCTTTTACATCAACAGCAACAGGAGCCACCCCTCCTGGTCCTGTCAGCCACACACCAGAACACCTGTCCAGCTGTCCACTCACCAAATGCCACAGCAAGGGTGGGAGGAGGGGACACTGGAGCAGAGTTTCACACACACACCACAACCACTTTCCTAGAAATGGAGTGAGAGACACTGAGCTGGCTGAGAGTGCAACAGGGTGATAGAGAGATCCACCACAGTCACCCACAAGAGCCTCCCAACACACCTTACCCAGCTGTGTCAGCAGTGCTGGCTGCCAACAGACCCCTGGCCAGCACCGCCTCATCCCACCTCCTCCTGCTGATCTAAATAGTCAAGCCCCGACTAAGCAACTGGTATTTTTGAAGCTACACAGAGCTAAAGTTAATGAACCTTAATATTGCTCTGGCCTAAGGAAAGTCAAGGGCTTGGTTCCGTGTCTATACTGGCATACTTTTACCACAACAAAACACAGAATTACTCAAGGAACCAGTGCAGACACAGCTGAATCGAAGACAGAGCTGCTGTGGAGCAGCAGAGTCACGGCTGTTGAGTTCTTGCCTTTCCGAGCACTGCCCCAACAGCCTTCCAGCCCCCACCTAGCGCACACACACACCCCTGCAGGTACAATCAACTCCACTCACCCAACCAGTCCCTCAGCTGTTACCCCAAGCTATCCTCTGAGAGAGAAAGGGCTCTGGCCAGCACTGTCCGGCTCACCCCCTGGGCTTCTGCTATCACGCAAGTATCTGGTGCAAATTCTGTTCTGCTCACTCCTCATCAACTCAGCTGGGCTGGCAAAGGCACACAAAGACGTTCCTTACTTAACAGGGCTTAAAAGTTACACTGGGAAATCAGCAAATAAAACAAATGAGAGGTGAGTACACTGGAAAGATGAGAAGACGAGCTCACAGAGGAAAATAAACCCTCTGCTTTTCTACATCCACCACATCACACCTGCGTGATCTGAGAGAAACTTTTGCCATAATACGTACAAGAAAATATTTCAGAAGAGGACGCCGCAAGACATACACTGCATCCCCGCGTTTTAGGCCCCAGGAGCCCCTGTTCCAGCCGGCAAAGGGAGCGGATGCCCAGGCTGAGGGCTCCTCGTGGAGCCGGGGCTGGACTCCTGCCCACGGCGGCAGTGCCCGGGCCGGGGCCGCGCTACAGGCTCCCACCGCACCGCGCTCCCCTCGCGATCCGTGACACCGGAGGGGACAGGGAGGTGGCGGGACGGACACCAGCAGTGTCCCCAGCCCGGGGCCCGCGGGGACCGGCCCGACCCGGCCGCCCTTGGTTGGGAAAGGGGCCGAGGGTGAGAGCACCGGCTGCGGCCGAGGCGGGGACAACGCTGCCCCGCAGCACCGGCGGCCACCGGGGCTCGGTTGGGCCCGGCACTATCGCTCCCGCGGCGCTTTCGCGGGGGCGGTTTCGACTGAGCCCCGGGAGCCCCACGGACGGCCGCGACCCCCGCACCGCCCGGCGCCCTTCCCTCGCCTCGCCTCANCCCGCCGCCTGCGCATGCGCCGCTCCCGGGCCGCGCCTCGCGTCCCGCCCCCGGCCGGGCCGGGCAGAGCCCGGGAGGGCACCGGGAACGCCGCGGGCAGGGGGAACAGCGGGACACCGCGGGCACCGCGCACCGTCACTTGCTCGTGGGGCGGGCTGGCCTCACAGACACCTCCGCGGCACCAGGACCCGTGCGATGGGCGCAGTTCTCCGACTGGGGCCAACCAACTGGTTACGATCATTCACAGCATCGATGCCGTAAGGCTATGCATTTTCCACGGCTGATTCCAGGATGTATTTCAGTGCAAGTTATTTCAGTAACAAAACAATGAGAGCAACATTTCCCGTCCATTTTGGCAGCTGCCAGCAGTGCCCATCAAGAACGCCAGTGACCACAGCGAGGAGGCAGCTGCCGTGTCAAGCCTGGTTACAAACACGGTCAAAGACACACCACAGTGGCAAAATCTGCTGAAAGGGGGATAAGCAGTTCCAAAATCGAGACCATTAAAATGAAAGGTGGATCTTACCTAGCTTTGAGAAGGCAGGATGAATGAATGCTGTCTTATGTCCAAGAAGGTGATACTCATATTAATCCACTGCTTCCATGGAAGTTCCCACTCATCCTCAGGCCTAAAAGCCCTGGTTGGTCCCGCTGAGCAGCTCCTGTTGCTGCAGCTTCCACACAATCTATAGCTGCCTTTTGACAGAGGTGTGAAACTTCTCTGGCGAGAGCTGGAGCAATCCTGCTTGCCAGTTGTGACAGCAGTGGTGAGTTCTACAAGCTGTCTCCAGGGCCTCTGACAACAGCTCCACCTGCATGAACACCACACAGAACTGGGACATTAAAATGCATTTATCACAAGCTATATCGTGACAGACTCTTCAATCCACTGGGATCTGCTGGTGTTTATTCAGGAGCCTAGAAGATGGAACAGAAGTCCGATTTTGCAGTGCCTGGTTTGGCAGAGCCATCAGAGCCCTTGGCTACCGTTATAGAGAGAGGGGAAGACACCACTGTCCTCCCCTCTGCCAAACATGTGAGAGCAGTGAGGTGAACTGCAAGCCACAGAGGAAAACAAGAGCAGAAAGCTTAGCAAACAAGAGGCAGGTTAGGACGTAGCCAGTCCTGCCAAACTGGAGCAGAACTGAGCTCTAAAGACTGGAAAAAATTCACCAGAAAAGCCTTTGCCTGGTGCAGCCTTTGAAAAATCTGAGATACGGCATCAAGTTTCGTGGTTTGTGTTTCTTATTTATCCCTGACTGAGACCCCTCCCCTCAATCCAGCTGTGAGATGGGCTTGGCATGGTTTTCCATACATACAGGAAGCCTGCAGAACAGCAGTTTTTTTCCAGGCCCTGAATGGCTAGGCTGTATTTCTCATTATACGAGTGTGGGTCAGAGACCAATATGTAGGCAGAAGGCTTTAAGGTGGGATGCCCCCAAGCACCTGACTAGTCTGGACAAGACTGGCATACAGCCTTTCCCAAGATGCTGCTCAGCTGTGTTATAAACCATGGAGAGGTGAGGAAAGCTTTCCCATGGAATTTGGGTTTGAGTGGGCCAGGGCAGTATGTACTTTAGCCATAAAAATCACATCCCAAGTACAAAGGAAAAGCATGTTACCAGGATGGATCTTCAGTGTCCTGAGTGGACACTGCGGGGATAGAACTTATCTATTGTCATCGTGGCAGCTGCAGCAAGGAGCAGAAACTGTTAATTCCTTCAGCTAGCTTCTCTCATGGTAGCCAAGATTCCTGCATCAAGACACATTCCTGTTGCGCTGGCTCCTGCCCTAGATGCCTGTCACACTGCTGCGAGCTCTGCAGGAGTGAGAAAAGAAACTGCAGCACTTTTTTACAGGAAAGACAGAGGAGTTGCTTGGATCTCTCTCCTGCAAGCTGAACACATTGCTGGTGCATCACAGGAACAACTGTGCCATCTCCCAGCCTCCAGAACCAGGTCAAGTCCACCGATGACTTCAGAGTGACCTTTTCTCACCTGAAAACATGATGTGTGTTTCATTTTATAGCATGTGACAGTGATTACTTCAGTACATTTCAAATCTTTCTCTTGGCAGCATTATGTGTATACTTTTGGCTTCAAGCTGGATTTCTTGTTCTGATTTGCACTCAGCTGTTCCTTATAGCAAGGGAGGAGGGAGATGAGAATCAAACTGCATGGAGGCACAGCAAAAACTGCTTAAGAGCAAAGCAGTCCGAGATGTTTTGTTTTCCTAATTACTTTTTCATACAGTGATCAGAGGAAACATAATTACATACATGCAAAGAAAACAAACCACCAAAAAACCCCACTAATCAACAAGTGAACAAAGCCCCACAGAACTGAGCCAACTAGTTTTTCTGCAAGACTAGTTTTTTGTAGCTAGGCTAGTACTGGGATCCTGAGTTGTTTTATGCTCTGTTCTGTTGCCCTGCAATGTACAGTGAGGCACAGTCTCTCCTTGGTCCACCTCTTCCCTTTCTCTCAGCCTTGTCCCATGAAGGTAGATCAGGCCACCAGCTTTCCAACACTCCCTCACATCAATACAGATCTCCATGGTGGGGTTCTGATGAGAGAGCTGACGGCAGCTAAACTTCCTGATCAGCCAGGAAATCAGTAAGTGGAAAAGCTGCATAACTGCATTTCCAGCTCAGCAGTACTTACTTTTTACCTTCCCTCTCTTTTAATTTCAAATTTTTTTTTTTACAACAGTGTTCAAACAAAATGTGTATCCATACAGGGAGGTGTGAACGCTTGGACATCGCAGCTCCCAAAGAAGGTGCACCGGAAGCCCAAGTTTCTCAGAAAGCCCCTGCAGAGTCAGAGAAACACAGAAACACCACACATATCCTGCCCTCTCTGAGCACTGTGTGAGGAAGATGTGAGGGCCATGGCATCTGATCCACCTCCTCACCAGCAGCCTCACTAGATCAGGGAGCAAGAAGGGAGGTGCAATAATAAGCCTCCAGCTGCCAATGAAAGCTCATTCCAGCTGTGTGTCTGCCAAAAGCTATTCCTTTCTCTACAGTCCAAGCCAAAGTAATATGGCAGTAGTGATGAGATCTCCGTCAAGGGAGATGATGACTGCCAGACACTCGCTGTGAGTAATCCTCAGGAACCTGGGAATGATCAAAGCCATATTCTGATCCCACCACTGAACATGTACTTTTTTTATGTGGCACTGTGTGGGTAGGAGAGAAGTGGTGGTAGGACCCGTGTTTGAGTAAGGACCTCCTCAGTCCACTTGAGTTCAGCATCACTGATGCTGTCTCCCAGCCACCACTGAAGCACAGCAACTTGAGTTGATCCAAGTTTGGACTTGGAAGCACCAGCTACCGAGTAAACCAGCCTCTGCCTTCATTCTGGTGGATGGAGTCCTGGCAAAAACCAGCATGTTCTCATCACCTTCAAAAAAACCAGGCTGATATTTCCAGTCCTTTTCTCACAACTGTCTTAACTGGCAGGAAAGTAATGATTGTGATTCATCCTTTTATCTTTACACTGAAGAGGGAAAAAGACAGTGTTTGTAGCCTGGCTTTAAAATTGTTTTCTAAATAAAGTTATTTGTCCTCCAGATCTCCAGTTACAATGAGGAGTGACATACACCATACCAATTTATGGGACAACAGATCATTAGGGAGAACTGTGATGAACCAATTATTTGTCAATTCAGCATCATGTTTTAACAGTGCACTGTTTAACTAGACCCTACAAAAATTTAATTACTAATGTACTTTCTGCTTCTTAATTAACACTGTTAACATCTAACCCTTCCCCAGACTTGGAGTGCGCACAGGCAATGCCATCCTAAGGCGGCAGCAGGCATTTGCTTTATTACCTCTTGGCAGCCAAACCAGACCACTACGAACCTGGAGGAGAATCAGGCCCCCTCTATGCTCAGAAAGCAACAAAAATGCCATTATTCCAGGGGAAGAGAAAGAATTCCTGCAGCTACATTAAAAGCTCTTGTGTTTATTAGTGAAAATACTAACATTTCCCAGTATACGTTCAAGTTGTAGTCAAGTATCTTGCCTTCAGTTTGGAGCTGCTTGTAAAAACAACAAAATCATACAAGACCAGTAACTTGAAGATGATCAGCTGCAAACTTAATTCTCACAGAGGCAGGCAGAAGCTGGCTGGTCTAGAACCTGTGTGCAGCCTTGGGAGTTTGAAGAACGTCCTGAGATTGGTTTGAGAGCTAAAGCACTTGCTATTCTCTACTGAGGAGGAAATTTGTGTATATAGAACAAAACGCATTGCAGAGACAATCATTATTTGTCTAAAGTGCCACTAAATATTGCTGCCATTCCCTAAAAAGGCCAAGCATTATGAACTCAAATGGCAGGAAGCAAGAGGAAGAGATGGTACATAAAATTTAACACCCGTGAGTCCAGGTTCGTAAGTCATTAGTGCCACAGGCCTCCACCAAACGCAGCAGCTTGTTACGTTTTATTTGGCACTTCATCCTGGAGAGAACTGCATCAGCCAGGAGTGAGGACAGACCTGTGACTGGCCCAGGTTCTTGGGGTGTGCTCAGCTAGCGCAGACCAATGCTCTACAGGCAGCTTGGTTTGAACAGGAGAGCCTCAACAGCACAGTCAGTAGCTTTGAGTGAGGATGACAAGATCTGGCCTGTTAGGTTTAATATTTTGATCTACTGCCCAAGTGTACTGCAGCTCTAATCACAGGCATGACAGATTCCTCAAGCAGCTGAAGATTAGAGAGACCATCAATAATCCCTGCTGTGTTGCACAGATGAAAGCTACCAAGAGGACTTAATGAGGAAATAAGGTATATCCAGAAATTCATTATGTTCCAGTTGAGACAAAACAATCCATTAATATCTGACACTGACCATAATCCAGAAGACTGGAAGTAGATATTGAAAACGAGCAAATTTCAACAGGTCTAATGCAGATATGATGAACCAGTTATTAATATTCAATCCAGGAAGCTCTGTCACTAAGGATGGATAGCATTCCTGTTGGTAACTGTAAGGCTCTATGCCCTAGATGGCATTGCTCTGCAACATTAGAAAATACACTTCTAAAATCCAAGCTCTCCCTGCAGTCAGCACAAAAGAATTTAGGCAGGACAAGTGTTAAGTTCACACACAAAGCAGAGTTGTCTTTTTAAAATGTTACTTGTTTGAGACATTTGCACTGCAGCTGATACATTAATTATGCCACTTTTTCTTTTCCCCAGTTATTCTTTAAAGGGTCACTTGTAAAATCTTCTTGTGTGCACAGTTTGAAGTGGTTTCACTGCACCTGCTCTCTCCAGGCTGTGGTATTCAATTGTTTTTGTTCATTCTGTGCTACTCTTCTCCAGCGATTTGCTTGGCACTGTAAAGAGAGCACTGTTTGTTCCCCACAGCCAGAGGCTGAAGAACGGCCTCCTCCTCTCTGAATGCTGCAGCCTGCTCAAGGCAGCTGGACGGGAAGTGGGCAGATGCTCAGCTGTGCCCAGAGGGCTTGATCACCATTGGAGCAGGGAGGAAAACCACACAAAACCAACATACCTGGTGCTCATCCCAAGTCTTGTGTCTCCACACTGCTCTCCCAAGGCACAGCCACGTTGCCTCTGCTTCAGCTTTCCAGAAAGCACAATGTGCTGGGAGTACTTGTGTGCATCCCCTTCCCAGCACCAGGGACTGGGGGGGCTGCACTTCCAGGAGCTGTGCGGCCCCGGAGCAACCCAGGGGCTGCCCAGTTTTAGGCAGCAGAACAATTTTACTTTGGCACTAAAAGCTCTAACGATTAAGCCCTTGTTTTCCAGGGTGTGGTTAACATGTCTCGGATGTCCATGTCCTAGCATGCCGATGCACGTATGGGGAGAAGCCCCAGGTGGGAAGTCTCACCTGGAGCTGGGAGGTGTGCACAAGAGCTGTACGGAAACGCCTCAGCCTTCCTGCAGTGCAAAACCCCATGTCGTGCCCAGAATGCACACATTCTTTCTGTTGGAATAAACAGGTCAAAATCAAGTGGGCAGAGCCTGGAGGGAGATTTTTATCTGCCATTTACAGAGAACAGATCTCTTATCTCTGCAATTATTATTTCAAAGCAAGTAACTTTTGGGGTGACAAAGACACAAGTCAGGCCTCTGTAAAGCACGCTGTAAGTGATCTCCAAAGGGTGAAAAAAAAACAAGATTTGTGCTCTAGTTTTGCATATTTAAGATAGTCATGTGGGAGAGAAAGGTTAGTTTTCTTTAAACCAGTTTGTACTTTTGCGCTGATGCTTACTTTTTTTGTTGTTGTTGTTCTGCACTACGAATTTACATCTTTGCTTTATCAGGGTTTGTGATGGTTGAAGAATAGCTGCCAAGGCAACACAGGAACAGCTTCTAAAAAAGCAAAAGTGAATACATGAATATGAATACATATTCATTCATATCTACTCCAGTGAAAGCAATGATGGCTTAGGTTCACACTCTGATCTTCCTAATTTTAATGAAATTGGTTAGAAATTCAATTACTCACCCGATCTCTGAAAACCAATTTCTAACTTTCCGGGCTCTAAGCTACATAAAATTTTTCTAAAGTGAAGCAGTCACAAGGCAGAATCAAAAAATATGCATATTTGGCATATCACCGTGGCAGGGGGTAGGAAGTGAGAGTATCTTCAGAGTCCAATAGCCAACTGGAGCTGCACCAAATTGTGATGAGAAGCAAGATTATCTTTGAACCAGAAAACCAGCCATGGGGTAGTATCTACAGAGATGGAGCATCTGTATGGATTCCAACATATGCTTTGGGCTGCAAGCACACAGAGATGGAAAGCAAACAATCACACCAATGGAAAATATTTTCAAGACAACCGCTGGGCTGGCACTGGTCAAAGACATTTTCTGCATTAACAGCAAAAGCTGCACCTTATCCCTGCGCTCGTGGACAGAGGTGTAGCATCAGCACGTGTGCCTTCTCTGCACTGCAGGACTCTTCTGCACCTGGAATGGGCTGTGGATGTGTAAATGACCTGCCTAAGACACAGCACTGCTTCTCGCGGACATGGCGGGTACTTAAGAAATGAAACATCCTTTTGTCAGCGGCTGTTACAAAGACACAAGTCAGAGTGGTTAAGGTGAGGCAGCCAGACCGAATTACATGCCTTTTCATTCCAGGATCTCAAGCCCTTCCTTCAGGGAAGGTACCATGGGAGGGAGGGTCAGCTGAAGTGTCCCATAGGATGAGGTAGGAGGAAAACGCATTCTGTCTCCAGGGCTGGCTGAGCTGGGGAGGAAACTGCAGCTCCCTAGCTGGTGCGGAGTAAAAAAGCAGCACAAGTAATTCCCTCTCTCAAAGCACGGGCTTCTGACCAGCCCTGCCCACAAGTGCTCTGCAGCACTCTGAGGGTAGCTGCCCGCCCCCTCATTATTATTCCAAGCATTACTGAAAACATTACTCCAGGAACTGCTTCAGAGGGAGGACTGGCTCTCATCACCACGGCTGTCAATGGCTGAGCAGGCACAGGCACAGATTCCTCCAGCTGCGAGTGACAGTCAGCTCCCACTTCCCTATGCTAGAAGAGATTAACTAACGTCACTGCAGTAATTTCAGATCTGAAATGTTGTAAAAGAGCAGAATTTGACTCTTTATATAATAACAAAATTCCCAGAGTGTTTGTTTCTGCACAGATCTCTACATGAACTGGATGACTTCTAAAAGAACTACTGTGGTGCACACACCTTTACAGCAAACACACATTCAGTGGCACAGGTAATACAAGGTATAAAAACTCTCTTTTCTTCTTCCTTCACTCCCTAATCCAATGCTCAGGTCAAACGAGGGGTATAAAGTACTCTCAGATTTAAGCCAAAAATTAATAAATCATCAGGATTGGAACCCACAGGGGTGCTCTACTCCTATGTCCAAGCACACCCTGAAGTGTTAAGTTAGTACAAAGAGAAGATATTTTTATTGATAAATATTATATTGTCTTAGTGTAGGTGTCTGACACATTATTAAATCAATTGACAAAACATTTAAAGTAATTCATTCTAATAAAACTTTTTGATATTCCATAGACAATAGTGCTGTGAATTTTGTTTATAGTATAACACATTAAAAACACAGAAATACAAATTTCTAATTTCATAGGTTACCAGCAAATAGAGAAAAATGCATGCTTTCATTTCTGTTAATTTGTAACTTACACAGGCAAGTGGAACAGCTATGCATAGAAGACTACCCTACAATAAGTTGTAAAACATACAGAAAGGCTGACCTTATAACACTTGTACAAGTATGACAAAACCATTGCAACTCATTTCAAAAGGTAACAAATGTTTTGTCTGTGGCTCCACCGTTTTAACACTTTTAAACTGACTTAATAAAAAGCTATTTTGAGTAGAATCATATTACTAGAAACCACTGCTTATTTTGCTTTCTGGCTGGCTGGAAATGAACATACATTATATGTACATTTGCACTCAGTTCCACCTACATTTTCTTCCTTATGATTGGAAGCATCACAGAATTGCCCAGAGACAAGGGGCCCAGACAGTGTCGTTTGATCCCCAGTCAAACAAAAAGTGCTCTTATCAGTCACTTTTATTGCTCTGGTTCCTGCAGCTTGGATGCTGTGACTGTACCACAAAGCAGAGAAATCACCACACCCACGATTCAGACTGGCAGAAGTTAGCCACAGTAGGGATCCCATTCAGCAGCCTAGGACTTCAGCAACAGTACAAACCCAAATTTTCCATTATAGCTCTGTGAAATTATCAGGTCTTGAACAGCTGACTGTTGGGCCCTGAAATTNTGCTGTCCCCGGGGCTGTCCCCGCATGTCTTGGTGATGCCAGGCTGACCGTGGGTGCTGAGCTTGGCTGCCTTTGGATTGGCAACCCATACACACAACAGTACGGGCTTGGCTAGGAAAAAATGCTGGAAGGGGCTAAAACTTGTGCAGCACACTGGAGGATTAACAGGTCTGTCTGCGCACCTTTTTGTTCTATGGAATCCTGATTTACCTGAGTCTCAATTCCCATTGCCAGGCCTGTGCTGGAGTGCTCGGCAGAAGTGATCCTTCTGCTGCTTGTCACACACCTGTGTCTGGGACCAGGCGGAGCACCAGTCCTGCCCTCCCACACGTCCCACTGGCTGAAGCTCTGATGGATGCACCAGCAAGAAGAACATCCAAACCATCACCAGGCCTTGCCAGGAGGTTTCACATTGCACAGGACTTTGACAGACAGCAAAAGATCAAACAAAACCCAAATCCCTCAAACCCTTACAAACACCTTCCTAGTATGGTTTCAGTCTTGAAAACAAATATTCCATGCAAGGACGACAGTAACATTCCGTGAGTAATCTCACACAAATACTGCCTGCGTAGTAGGGATTCTCAGCTTTACAAGGGGAGACAGTGAAGTCAATCACACTATTCCTCAAGGGAACATTAACTAAAACTTATCCCTAAATCTTCATTGCACTGCAAAGTTCGCTGCACACCAGTGTACTCTCAGGTATACAGACTACTACTGCACACCTGTGCAGCCAGGATAAGAGCCAGAGACATTGGGTTAGGCATCGCTCTGCCTTCTCCCTGAGAAAGGGACAAAGTACTTCTCACCTTTCCTGATGAAAGACCAAGGGTTGCAAAGATCTAGTATCCAGGCAAAACTTCATGTAAATGCAACCCCTGTGAAACTGGCCAGTGTCTTAATTACACAACAGAGACATTTTTGTGATGCCATACTATTCTCACTTGCACTTGCTCTCCACTGGTGCTGCATGATCACTGAATCACACTTTGTGTCCTTTCCTTCTGGCAGCCATTTTAAAAAAAATCCTTCAGAACAAAGTTATTACACAAACATCTTGCTTTGGCTTCTTTCAAAAACCTGTTGTGGCTCAATCTCTGTGCTTGCTCACTTCACCCAAGCAATTTCACAAGGCAGTTCTGTGATACGGAAATGTACATTATGCTCAGAGGTCCTGACACAGCAGTAAGAAACATGAGTGAAAAAGATTGTTTCTGAGAACCAAGGATGAGCGACTCAGCTGAGTTCTATGTTTGACAGAATATAGGAGCTCACTCTATGCAAACCTTGAACTGTATACAAACAAACGTGCATGAAAGACTGGACTGTACTTTGTGCAATCAGCCTTTATCTTCCATTATCTTCCATTTTTTCCTTTCCTGATCTAAAATTCCCCCATGTCTTTAAAAGCTGGCAAAATAAAGACTTCCAGTTCCCCCAATACACCGTCTGTAAAAGAACTCCATTGTTGCTCTTGTATTTTCCCCAGTAAGCCCTACTATATCCACACTAATAGCGATGATGTGAGATATTCTTCTACACTGGAGATCTGCTGACCTCCCTGAAACCAAATCAGTGCAATGGAAACAGGGGAGTATTGTGTTTGTGAGTGGTAGGACCATTTTTACTGCAGGATTTCAAGATGGAAGGTCCTTGCCTTCTGTAAATGGGAACAACCCTGTCATAAAGCTGGGAACAATAATTGTCAGCTTCCCCCAAACGTTTGTTGGCACATAACCATCCCTGGTTTAGGGGGATCTTCACATTTAACCAGAGTCAATCATTTAGTGTTAAAAAGAAATGGCGAAAACAAGCCAAAGGAAGATTACTTTCTGAATGAAAAGGGGGAACTAAAAAAACCACTCTAAATAATAATAATATTAATAATAAAAACTACTTGTGGGTAGCTTATGTGAATTTTTCTTACTGCAAATGGTACCTTGTGACAGTCATATTACAAATATTAAAAGTGCAAGAAGTATTTACAATTTATATATTTCTACTCTCATAGATCACCTGCAGAAGCATCTTTGGATCTCTCAGCATTTCTCAGCTTCTCTACTAATATAAGTTACAAGAAGCATTTGAGAAGGTGTCACCCTTTTTGTGGCCACTTGAAAGGATGGAATGATGCTTTAAATAGCTTAGTCTGCTTGGCCCCTGATCCAGGGAAACCTGGCATTAGCTTTAGGAGGGGACCAAAATTGGGTTCCTAAATCTTCTGCCAGCATGGGGAAATATTTTCTTGAACCAGGGGTTCAGCACACTGTGTTTAATAAATAAATAAATAAAATGCATAAACACTGCAGTGCAGAACTTTCTGACCTCCTCAATGTCTTGTGCATGCTCTTTTTTCCCCCCAAAGCTGTCTTTATATTCAGCAATAGAACTGGAATTTCAAATGACTAATAATAATTAGAAATATTACTGAATGTACACATATAAGCTGTTTAGGCTCTTGACCTGATATATTACAGATAGGCAACTGCCATGCACCACTCACAATACCTTGCTAAAACAAATCTTTGCTTGAGTTTATAAATAGGTATGTGTAAGACTATCTTAAATGCTCACACACTTATAGCATCTTAGCAGTTGCCATGATAAGAAATTATTCCTATGCAGAAACAGCTGGTTACCACAGGGCTTCAATTTAACAACAGTTAACACATATACTTTATTAGGTAAAGTGTATATATATATATGTATAAATATTGTATTTTGCTTGAATACAAATCTATGTTCATACATTGAAAAAATAACACTAAAAACCTGCCAATTAAATATATGAACTTATGACTGAGTCCCTCAGTAAAGCTCCCATAGTATAATCTGACTTCACAAAGTGTGAAAGGCCCAGGTCAGATCTAGAATCCCTTATTAGATCAATTATATTTATTGTATGATGCATGTCTTTGCACAGGGTGCAAAATTCCCTTGAAACAGTCTCTGAAAACACATCCCATGGAAAATGTCCCCAGGTACTGTGCAGTGACTGATTATCCCAGTGGCTTAGGGCACTTTCCAGGCAGGCAGCTTGTGCTGTTTGGAGTCAGGTGCTTGGAGGCTGATGTGCCAAGCAAGGATCTCCGTGCATTTTCTCCCATCAACTTATTGGATCAAAACCTGCACACTATTTCTGCTAGCCCAGCACATTAATTCTGTGCTACAGAAAGCAGCACGTGGCTCAGTCTTCAAAGCCAGAGGGATGCAGCTTATGAGAAAGTGGAAGCAAAATTCTGAATCCTGGCAACACAAGGAGCAAGATAAAATAAGGAAGCAAGCAGGCTGGGTGTACAGGGATGTCTGCTCTTGGGAAAGATTTCATGAAACATCCCAACATTTATACAGGCTCTATCCAAAGTCCTCCTGTGACACATCGGCCACCCAACATCTGCCTCTACACATGTAAAGTGAACAGAGCCCTTGTTCCCTCCCCTGCTCCAGCATTTATCAGCCAAAAGCAACACTGACCAACAGGGAAATACATGCTCCTGCTATGGAAAAGGAGCAAGTGTAATTCCAGGCTGGCAGCGCTAACCAGTAGCCAAGGGGCCTATGCACCAGCTGCCCTCTCCTCTCATTACAGGACGAAATGTTCAGCAGCAGGCATCGCTCCTCCAGGAACCCAAGGTCTTCATTTGCTTTTCAGGCACACCGATGGGAAACCTCAGAGACAAATGCTCAACACTGGAGCAGATCTGTAATTAGCTACAAACATCCTCACAGGTTCAGGCATACAGTGGTGTGTTTTTCCTCAACTGGTAATAAAAATGTTATATTGAATTGCTGCTGTAAAATTATCACATTGACTTCTAGCACCATTCAAATCCTGCCTGGCAGATGAAGATTACAATGACAAGATTTCTGTCAGGTTGTTCTGGTGTGAAGGGTTTCAAACTTGTTCTGCCAGTCTACTAGAAAAACAGAAACCTATCTAAAATATCCCACAATAAAGTAATTTTTGCTACATAAATACATTTAAAAATACATTGCTTTACACAAACTGTGCTTTTTTTAGAAGCCTTCCTGAAATTAGATCCTTGTACCCAAACTTGGATAACTTGGCCTAGATGTCAGACTGTTTCAGGCCAGCAAATAATCCATTTCATAGCCAATTTACATCCCCAGGGCACAACAAAACAGACTGCCATTTCTCACCCTACTGCTTTTCCAGAAATAAAGCAAACTTCTCCAAAAGGCAGGGATTTGTCCACACCACAGCTTGATTCTGCAGATTCAGCCAGACAAGTCCAAGCAGTCTGGGCAGAAGTAGATGCATTTTGGAACTCTGCTTCAGATTTGAGGCCACTAAGCGCTAACAGAATATTCATGCAAATTTCCTTAAAGGTGCTTGGTTTTATTAAGTCATTTATCTATTCAGGTAAGAAAATAAAAAGGTCACTCACCCAAAAAAACACAGCGTCCCCATCCCTTCCAGGACTCACTGCTACAACCGTCACTGGGGTTCTGCCCCTGATTTCACAAAGGTCAGATCTCACTCAAGTCCCTGAATACTGAGAACGCTTTTCTTGGAATTAAGCCTTGCATTCTGCTTGGTACATTCATTCAGCACACTCAGACCCTGCAGCTCCTTAAATCTGAAGTGGCTGAGGTCTTTCAAATATTCAAACTTCCACACTTTCCTTAAAACTATGGCTTTAAACTGATTCAGTTAAAGTTGCACCAACCTAAAAAGGAACATTCTTACCTGGATTTAAATCTATTTTAGACTAACTTGCAGTGGCTGCTGATCAAGTGAAACTTCAAAAGTCCAAAACAGAATTAAATCCAGGTAAGCATGGTCCACTGAGATTGATTTTTAAAGTATATTTTTAAACAAGTTTAAAGCTATAGTGGTGTAACTTTGAAATCGATAAACCTCACACTATTGTATCTCTGTGAACTTTAATTGAAAGGACAGGGTTTCAAAAAATCTTAATATAAGAAACATTTGTCAATCAGCAGAAAGCTATGGGTTCCTAAAAAGTTATTCAACAATATTCAATTTACATTTTATCTCACAAGTATCAATATGGTTATTTGAAAAAGACATATAAAAATCCCTGTTCTGACAGCAGGGTATTAAATGTTACCTTCGGGTTGGCTCCACCTGCCTTGAACATTGTTTTTTCTAAAAAACTGTAGACTGCTGTTCTACCTGATGTGTTTTGTCAAGAAAAAAATCCAGTCCTGCACCTTGTTCTCCACGAGCACCACCATTACAAATCCAAAGCTAATCAATTGTCTTCAGTGACACAGCTGAGGACAGGGAGATGAAAACTAAGCATGCAAGTGGCATCACAGCAAAACCAACAAATTATGCAAGTGAAAATCTTCCATGCACACATTTCAGATTGGTGTTCCTATCACAGAAAAAGTATAGCAAAAAGTGCAGCACATGAAAAAAAAAAAAACCAAACCAACCCCACCCCCCCCAAAAAAAAACAAGTAAAAAATTAACCTTTGGTAGGGACAAAAGCAGTTTTCCTAGCATGTCTTAAGACCATATCATACCCTATCCTATCATTCTGCCTTTGAACCACCGTCAAAGGAAGGCCATCCATGTTGAGCAGATCTGAAGCCAGCCAAGGATCACATACTTATGTCAAAGTCAGAACTGCAGTGAAGCCTCTCCATAGAGGAAAAGGCTCTTTAATCTCCCTTTGAAATACTCAATAAAGATCGTCTGAAATTGCTAGGAATGGAAACAAAAACAGTTGACTGGTCCAAAAACTGGAGCAGCCTCAGACATGAAGTTGACACTTGCTTTCAGAAGATTAAAACTGCAAATGAATCACAGTCATGCTAAAAGAACCCAACACAACCCAGCGTCACTGGTGGCTCCCTGCAGCCCTCCAACCCTGGGCCTCAGAGCCCCTCAGCTCTCTCCTTCCCCCCTGCCAGCCCCCTGGAGCAGCCACCCCCAGCCCCCAGCAGCTGTGTAAGCCCAGCTGGCTCCCGAGGCCCTGCATCCCAGAGATGGTCTGTGGCTTGGGCAGCCACGGGCATGGCAGAGCCTCCCATGGGGACACTGAAGCCAGGCACTGGCTGTCCTCCAGAGCCTATCCTCGGGAGGAGAGAAACCCTGAGAGGAGAGAACCCCTGGGAGACTCAGTCCTCTGCAAGGCGCAGGAAAGCCCTGAGCATGCACTGCATGGGAATAGAACTGTCCACGCAACTTTTGGAGATGGTGTACAGAAAGGATGCCAAAAATTGCCAGTGTGAGAGGCATGCTCCCTCCTGGCACCGCTAACACGAACGCGCACATTCAGTCGGTCTGTTATGTTCCAAAGTAGGCCTGGACCTGACGAATTTAGCTGCAAATTATAAGCACATCTGGCAGGAAGCATCGCTCTAGGACATGCTTATCAATTCTTCTATGGCACAGGTAACAGCAGTTCAAGATACCTTTTGCTTCTGCTTAGAACAAGTGACTTGCAGAACATTCTGGCAACACACACAAGTATCAAAGCAAGGTATTTCAGGTTTTACACACAACACAAAGCTACAATTACTACAGTATTTTATGCACACCAGTAGGAAAAGTTCCTAAAAAATACTCATGCAGGTTTTGTGCCTTGGGATAGGTAATGGCTATTTCGTAGAAATAGATCCAACTGGCTCCATTGGAGCAGCAGTATAAATATTCAAAATAGAAGTATTAATAGGCCCTGATATGAAACTTCTCTCCTTTTTTTCCTTCCCCTTATCAGCAAGGACACACTCTGCTTAGGAGCAACTGCATCTCACTATGGAAGCGGAGCTGTGTGTTTGTGGGGTGGCTTTGGTGACACGTGCCACATCATTGCAAACACCATTTTACTTAAGGAAGTATTTTAGGCATTTTAGTGGTTGTTATTATTATTATTCATCTCATTAACAACAACAACAAAAGAAACAAAAACCCAACAACAGGAAGGTACAGTGGGCTTCCTAACGCAAGAGGATGTCCTGCGGGCACAGGTACAAGAAGACTGCTCAAACCACCGCTGCAGAGCTCAACAAGCAGCAACACAATTGTTTTCCAGGATGAAGAATGGTGATGCAGACATGTCATTGACTCTCTCTCTACTGCCTGTCCCTGGACCCTTCCTTCTTCTTGCCAGGGATCCACTGGCACACGTTGTTCCCCGACCAAAGCCAATGGGACATGTTTTTCCACAGGACTTCACTGCCACACACAGCACAAGAGCTGCCTGTGCCTCCACGCGTTTGGTGTAGCAAACAAAGAAAACCAGGTGCTGAGCTGAATGAAAACCACAGGGTGTAAATATTTTCATTTACAACATTTTGCCCAAAGAAAAGCAGACTGAAAAAATCACTTCCAAAAGTGCAAATGAAATAAAAATTGGCTTTTCATCTGTGAACAGGACGTGGCTCTCTTCTTTTTTCTTTTAAGCTGGAGTTCTTTCTTTTCCTGTTACAGTTTAGGGTTTGGTGTTTTGGGTTTTTTTCCTTTCTTTCTGTTACGTAGGGTTTGCTGTACCTTTACTATTATTTGCCACTGTTTGTGCCATAGACAAAAACAATCACCTAGCTGGTAGTCTCTTAATACATTTCATAGGAGAACATATACAAGAAAGAGGAAAAAACATACCAAATGGATCAGAAGTGATCAGTGCTTAAAGTAAATATAAGAGTCGCAGTGGCAAGAACCCACAGTATCAACACATACAAATGAAGCAGTGATAGTGTTTCTCAGGGGGTGGAATCTGCCTGCATATTAATACAGAATGATACAAAATCTAGCAGGGATATTTGAACAATTAATAGCTAAACTTTCACAATAACTTAAGATCTGTCAGCGAGTCTGCATTGAAGATATTCCACATTTTAAAATGTGCCATCTCTGTCTGTGTCTTCCTCCCTCCCAAAGGAGGGGTGATGAATCCACACGCTCTGTTATCAGGTAAGTTCAACTGCTTAAGACGACAAATCTGGCCAGGTCCAGTGTATTCTTTAAAGAATGGCAAATTATGACTTCAGTAACTATGTCTGTGCAAAATATGCCTCTTTTTTCTTCTTAAAGAAACCAGTGTCTGTAACTCATTAGAAAAGTTTTGACATGTACTTATGTCCTTCTCAGAACGAGTAAGATATGAACTATTGAATCCCCCCAAAACAAGAAATCTGATGAAGCAGAGACAGTTCTGACCTTCCGTTTCCACGTGCAGGCCATTAAAAACCAGGACATCTCCCTGGTAGCCCTCCTGGGCTGGCGATCAAACTATTGCTTGGAAATAACAAACACCCTAGTAATAAAACTCCAACATTCATAGTAAAATGGTAGCAGTGATTACCCTTTGAATCCACATTAGCTTGCATTCCTCATCACACCTGTACAAGGTTATATTTATAGTAAAAAGTCATCAGTTTTTTCCTTGACAATCTTCTTTTATCCATTCTTATGCTGAGTACCTTGAATTGCATTTCCATTTTACACTGCCCTGTGGCCTTTGGATTGTTACAGGAGACCCAGCACTCAGAAGGAGAAGATGCAAGAGAGGACGTTGATCTCTGGCAAGTAAAAAAAAAGAATAAAAACAAGACCCCCACCCCACAAAAACCAACAAAAAAACCTGCAAACCCAAAACTAAAAACTAAAACAAAAAACACCCCCCACAACCAAAAAAAATTCCCATGAGTCTCCTTGAAAGTCAACCTCCATACGACGTACCCTCTTCTGCATTGTAGCAATAGTCTTAAGTCATAAATTAATTAGTCTTCCATCAAATAACTTAAAAAAAGAAGGAATTGTAGCAGACCAGTTTTGACTGGCTTAACGCCAGTTAGCAGCCAGTTCATCTTGAGTCCCAGTCACACTGTTCAAAAACTGAGCTAGGAAATCACATGAATGTTGAAAAAAACTCTTCACATCGATGAAGGATTGTTCCAGGTTGTGGGGGCCAGGGAGAGGGTAAACCTAGGTGGGGCCACGGGTCCTATGAACAGTGAACAGGATATAGGTCACGACTTGGAGGTGCACTGCATCCAGGAGATGCCAGCCGTGGCTCGTATTGCACAGGTAAAAAGGAAGCTCCTCCCGACAGTCTGCCACCTGCGTTAGTGATCTCTGCACATTGGCAAGTTCACAAAAGTGAAAACATTGAATTCTGTCATGATGGAGAAACACAGGAAGATGCCGTAAAGGGAAAGGCACACACACCCTAGCTTCTTATCCAGTTTCCATTTGTTCATGTGGACACCAAAAACCTACAACAAACACAGAGTAAGCCACCACAGCAGGAACATTTTTAATAAAGTGCTAAATCCCCTCCTCAGGTACAGGAGCCAAAAGGAGGCTGTCCCCTTACTGATGATGATTAGTTGGAAGCAATCACTAACTGCAGCAAGTGAGCTGAAAACCACAGCTCAGGTAAATCAGAGCAGCAGTAACAGACACCCCCCTGATTTACATCACCTCACCTTAAGTTTCTGCAGTGAATTTAATTCTGGCAAGAACAATCCCATTTAATTAAATAAGAAATGAATTTACAGGCCAGGTCTCTTTTTTTTAATTCAAAATGCTTCACGTGCTCCTGTGCATCTCAATCTAGAGCCACACAGTCTAAGACTGCTTGACTTTGCATAGTTTGCTCCTACCAAAGTTTAAAGTCTTGTGTATGTGGGAATTGTGTCGGGGTGCGTTGCACAGAACTCGCCCCCAGTCTCAAGATTTGGAAGATGTCACATCATTCCTCTATCATTTCTGGGAAAGGTCAGGGAACACAAAGCACTGATTTCAATAGAAACATTGTCAGGCACTGTTTTTCTGGACTGCGTTGTATTTCAGAAGAACCCTACAGAGGGCCAAGCAACCTGCACAGAATTTTGTCTGCTTGTCTCATAGAAGAATGGATCTCATCCTGCTTCAGCTCTAGTACAGAAATAACTGATGATTACTAATGGATCTCCCAGGCTCCTCCCACGAAAAACATACAAGTAGGAGTGCCATCCCGTGGGAGTGACAGCTCCTGCAAAGAGCCAGATTGAGGTCTTGGAAAGCTTTCAACAGCAGGGAGCACCCCTATCCCTTAAAAACGGACTTTGAAACCACTACTTCAGCTGGAGGTGAGAAAGGAGCAGGTGAAGAAAATGTCTATAAAAATCCCTCTTTTGGAAAAGAACAAAAGACTATATACATACTGTGACAAAAACTGATGCCAGCAGGAGACCAACAGAATAGATAAGTCCTCTGCTGTTTAACCGAATCTGTAAAAGAAGGAAGTTTATCAAACCATCTCACAATTTCAAGCAACAATATTCCTCTCTGCTTATATTTCCATAATCCTAAACTGCCAAGTTGCTAAAAAGTGGATTGCAAGCTGTAACTGCCAAGTCAGACCACTAGCTCACACATTATTTTGCCTACTCCCTATTTTGCCAAAGAATGAGCGTTATTAGAGGAGCGTCCTCAGGACCTGACAACACTTCAAAGTGTTCCACTTCCACGTGAGCTTTGCTATCCCTTGTACTATTGTATCATGACATTTTCTTTATGGCAACTAACTCCTATATGAGTCCTGTAAGAACAAACAGGGGAAAGGAAATTTTGCATTCAGTCACCAATTAATGCTTCACAGTGGGGGAAAATAAACAAGGACACGCACAAGCACCTAACTTCTTCCCTATTCTTACTCCTCTTGGTGAAGGGAACAAGTCAGTAATCTCAAAACCAGAGCCTCAGGTGCTGAAAAATTGTCTGTATCAATGCATCATGGCACACTAACATGGGCTAAACATGATTTAGCACTGAGGCAGATCAGACAAAGATACAGCTTACTGCCTGCAGGGCTGTGTAAGGTACCCAGGCACATCCCAGGCTCTGGTATAGCTGTTTCCACTGCAAAGCCCCAGTTACAGTCACTGCCCAAGAAAAGAACCAAGATGCAGGTCCACAAATCTGGGAAGCCATTAAACTGCCACTTTTAGAGGCTTTGGAGTCTAGCCAAAGGCACTCACCTGCATCTTTAAGGTCTAAATACTTTTAAAAACATTATTTTTGTGAGACATAAACCTAATGTTACAAAGGACCGCTATAGGGAGTAAAGCCATCTCTTCAATCCAGCTCCTCAGTTAGGACCACACTTCTCCTTGGTTTCCCACCCTTCTCTTGGAGAATTTAATCATCATCCTTTGGGGCATTTTTGTATGACCTTCTCAAACAGCATCACCATCAGGGGACCCCTCAGTGGAATCTCTCAAGGCACTTCTGCAGCAGCTACTGTGTGAAGGGGATGTCCTTCTAGGGAAGGTTGGCTTCTCAGTGCTCCCATCCTTCTAGTTAGACTATAAAGAATCTCATTTGCAAGAGCAGTGGGTATTGCTAATGTGACAAGCAGCAGCACAATTTCAAGAATGTAAGACTGCTGAGACACTTGTATCATTTTGCACCACAGCCAGGAAAAACTTTTCACCCCCCCAGTATTGCTCCTAAATCCAGAGTAAGTATTTAGGTTCACTCCCCAAGGACCACTGAGGGGAGAGTCTGACTTGTAGAGTCAGAAAGGATGATCAGTCCTGATAATTTGAAACTCTGAGCCTGCACTGAACTCCGGACACTCAGGATCCTCTTTGCCAATCCGCGCTGCCTGAGCTTTGCTGTTCCCTTCACACGTGTTAAAATACCAGCTCACACAAAGGGCATGTTTGCCTTCCCTACTGATTTTTGACGTAATAAAAAAGGCTACAGTCATGATGATCCTTTTGTCTAAAAGGTATTGGAGGATTTCTTTAGGATATATGCTGTAAGAGTATGAATGGACAGCGGGACCATTATATTCCTATGGCCATTACATGTTAAATACAATATTTTCACCAGACTGCTCGAAGAAATGAAGAATTTGGATTGCTTCAAGGTGTGAAGACCGATTTTGGGACTGTCTGCATAACTGAAGATGAAAAATGTCATGATCCCACTGCTAATGTAAGCTGCAGGGATGGACCAGCCCGCTGTGCTTCAGTCATTCCTGTGCATCCACTCCTCCTCTCCTGCGTCCACCCATCAGAATGGCCCATACATAACAGCTGACCTGCATTTCCATTTTACTTATTATAATGTGCAAAAAACCCCTACACTAACTCTGTGTAACTAAAATACAGCTTTAAAGCCACCTTCCCTGCTATCCCAAATGAACAGCAGCTGGCTAGGAAAGACAGATACTATTTTACAGTAAATTCCTGTCTGGATTTTTGTCAGGAATTTTATTAGACCAATGCCAATATCTGTAAAAACTGTCAGTATAAAATATATCAGTTGGAAAGGGATCTACAGGAAAAGGAAGCAAATGAAGAAGTAGGAATTATTTTAGCATGGAAAAATGTCTGAATTTAACCTAAAGTGCAGACGCTGCTTCTCAGTTACAACTTCAGCCTCCATAAAACCAGTAGAGAATTCCAAAGGCCTCTGTGTCTAATTTGCTGAGGACAGTGCTTTGAAAGAGGTGTTTGGAGCTGCTTTCTTCAGACTATCTGCAAGGCTCTTCCTTGGAGGTCATTTAGGGGAATAAAAGCTGCTATTAGGGATTCTTCAAAAGCAGAAAATGTATGCTAATTATTTACAGCAGCTTTACCAACGTAACAGCCACACACATCACGCTGTTCTCCTATGTGGGCAAAGCAAATGTGGCAATCCCTTCTGCAGTGGGAACACCAAGTTCCCCTTGCAAGGTTACTCCACCAAAACACTGGAGTTTCACTCCAGGTTAACATTTCTCAACTTGGGTTTAACTAGCAACTTTCCTGGCCTGGTATCTAGCCCAGTTCCCACCGCTGGGCAAAGCAAAGAGCTATTCATTAACCTGAATAACAAGAACTTTCCTGGCAGCCTTGCCATATTTTTTAACAGGCATCTATCTACTTCAGAAAGTGATCCTATAGAACTCTGAGTGGTTTTTATACAGTGCTGCTGAGTGGTTTTGAGAGAGTGAAATCCAAACTAGGTGGAATCCCCACAGTTCACATATGCCTTGTTCCTCTCAATGTACTTTTTTGTTTACCTGAAGGATCCTTCCACTCTCCCTGTGTGTCAGAGGCTGCTGAGGTGAGCCTGACCCCATATGCCAGGCAAGAGATGCCTCGTATGGGACCCTGCCCCAGCCCCTGCTCTGCTCCCTGCAAGCCAAATCCACGGGAATGTTGGTGTGCACAGTGTAACCCCACAGAACTGCAAGTCCAGGTATGTGGAATTACACCTGGCACTCATCTATGGAATCCATCTCCCAGTCATCCCAGGGCAAATGTGCTTTGGGAACAGGCTTACATCAATGTCCCTTTGTTCCAATAGTCCTTCTGTTGTTTTCTATTCATTTCTCCATTGTTTTACAGCCCTTTTTACATGTTGTTTCTGTCCTTATCTGTCCCTTTTCTGCCTGCTCCATGGCAGGGAGGTGCCATGCATACATCACCTTCTGAGCCTCAGTAGAAACATCTGGAATTCTTCACAGCTTTTCCAGTACTTTGAGTTCACTAGCAACGTTTTTTTACTCAAAAAGTTGCACTTTTTCTTCCAGAAATTCCATCTGTGATGTGTATCTAGTTCAGCCAAATGAGCTTCCTGACAAACCCTTTCTTTTCCTACATTTGACTTTGGACTACCCACTGCTGTTTCACAAGTTTCCCATCAGTCTACAGCTCTAGAAATACAGATTTAACTGATGAACTATTCCACTCCTCTGGTGATCACCACAGCCTACCCCACTTCTTATCAAGACTTTTAACTGTGAGCACAGAAGCTCAAAAGATTCTGAAATTTGAAACAAAAGCTTAAGAAAAATGTGTCCTTGATCTGTCAAATTAGGGCAGAAATAAGTCAAGCACACAAGTGGCATTTCCTGCAAGAGGCAATGGAATACATTTCCTTGGGATATGTGACAATGTGCAAGCTCAGGGAAAACAAGGGCAGCAAAACATTCAAAACTCACATTAAGGGAGGAGATAATTTCAGGTTTTGGCAAAGACCAGAAAAAGTCTCAGCTGGAGGCATCTTAATTATATAAGGAAAAGCCCAGTCCCTTGTTCATTCAAGAATAGGAAATGCCTCTTCCCCAGGAGAAAACTGTCTGCAGATGAATCACTCCCTCATACTGCAAGGAGGAAAAATCAATATTCCCAAACACCCTTTTGAGGACTGGTTTGTGCCTAGGGGCTGAAGCAAGGCAGAAGAACGCTGTTCTGGCTGATCAGGCATGGAAGGTTTGCACGCTCGCAAACTCCTCAGAGTTTGAGAGAGCTGACCTCCCTGCTGCTTGTGTAGCAAACACAAAGATGCTGCCACCAGCTCCAGCCATTCCCATGCTGCTGTGGCAACCAAGGTTGAAGCTAAACAGCAGAGGAAAAACAATGGAAATAAAAGTTATTCTATTCTTAAGTTCTTTTCTGGCAGCTACTTAAGGGAAAACAAGGAGCTATTGCCAAAACCCAGACTGGTTTTGCTTCAGGGCCCAAATATGACAGAAATTACCCTAGTAAGGAATTTCAGAAGGGCTATGTTTTGTTTCCAGTCCTGAAACTGAAAAAGCTGCAGGTCTTCTGTATATCTGGGGATCCTTCTCCTTCAGTGTCTCTGCCTGGCAGTGGAAATTCAGTCTAAATCCTATGTTCCTGAGGTCTTGCCATGAGACGGTGGTCTCAGCAATCTGGAACTTCAAACATGTGCTGCATTCCTGCATGTTTAAATGGAATTTCCTTCTTAAACCTCTTTTTAGACTCCTAAGAAAGTGTCCTTGTTTTGTTTCATATCACTAAATTCACTTTGCAAAGGGTACATACCTGGAGTGCTGCACACAGCCACTCAAGGTATCATGCAGGAGGTGCAGGAGCTATGGCTGGAGAGAAGTCCTGTAATGCTAGGAGGTTTGGCAGGGATACATTTGCTCTACTACAGTATAATCATCCCAATCCCTCTGACATGAAGCCAGCTTTGTCCTAATGTACCATTCACCCTGGTGCCTTGGAATTAAACCAGGGAAAATCAATTGGTCAGCGAGTAGCAAAGCAGTGATGCTTCCCATCTACATGTGTCTCCTTTGCAAGCATTTGCTTCCCTCTGGATTCTCTGATGCCTAACAACGATTGCACTGGGATTATTCCTGCTCTCTCTAGCTGCTTGTTTGCATGGAAGGAATGTCATGTCCCCAAGGTTTCTAGTGTACTGTCAAATTTTGCTGAAACTGGCTGAAGTTATGAGGCAGAGAAGCAAATTGGACTGACATGATTATACTCCCAAATGCTGATGTGATCAAATGAATCTGGCTGTTTATCCTTAGGCTAAAATTCCTGTTCTCTAAAATACTCCTGGATGCCGTCTGGTTTTTACATGCAAAAAAATATTCCAGAGGGAAGCAACTGGATGGAAGACACAGAGCAAACATCTTTCCACTCCACATATGCCAGGTGCACGGGGCAAGGTGGCTTACTGAATTAGAGAGTCAGCAACGTGTCCAGGACTCAGTACTAGAAGAGAGGAGAAAGTGAACTCTGCCAAAGGACTCTCAAAGTCCAGAGGGATGCTGCTTTTCCTCCAAAAGCCCTGCTGGCTTGCCAGATTAGCAGTGTACATAACAGAAGGCCAGAGCTGCTGCAGGAGGGTGGCCAAGTGAGCAGTGGAGATGGAAGCTCCAGTGGGAAGCACAGAGGAAGGAAGAGTTAATACCTGGACATTAATGAGTGTTCAGAAAAAGGACCCTTAAAATAATAAACATATAGTTGGGCTAGAGACTTGGCATTGTAAAAACAGAAGGGATCTGATGTGAAAAGTTTGATCATGAATAGATCTGCCTTTTGATGGGAAAAGGGTCAGTGGCTTGGTCCAAGCCAGGAATTCTGGAACTGACACCTGAGCTGAAGGCAAAGGGTGAGGCACTTGCAGTGTACCCACATCCTAGGGGAAAATGTTTAATTTAAAGCAGGAATACAGATGGAAAACCTTCTTCTCTAAACTAGGTGACAGCTGCTTCCAAGATGCAGCCTGAGAATCATAAGATGGTTTTCCTTTCCTTTCTTGTAACAAGGAAGGAAGACTAAAATAAATGCTAAGATGAAGCATCCACTGACAATGGGCCTGGGGAAGGAGCAGTCAGAAGAGAGGCACTTAATCAAACTACGATTTAGCAACCCAGCACCAGGACATGTCTCCAGAGATTTCACAGCTTATTTCCAGCTCTGCCATTCACCTACTGTGACTCCAGCAAGCCCATTCGTCTTTCTGACAGGTCCCTCTCTCGCTCTTTTCCTGACTCATTCTGTTAGATCACAAAGCTGCCTTTCCCCCCTCAGACACTATCCCATAGAGTGAGCTTGTTTAAGCAAGAAGTCCTGATTTCATGTGAAGCCACTTCAGCGAGTGGCTGAGAAAGCGCCAAATGCTCATGATCACAGGGCACAAGGCTGCTCCACACAAGCACACACAGCATCAGGGCACACCACAGGGAAGAAGGAGCAACTCCTCTCCTTTTCTGCACAGTAACATGCCAGAACTCTTTACACCAGGATTAACACGAGCAAAATTTGTCCACAGGGGATTCTGAGTCAAGCAGCCTGGAATAAGATATACATGTAGAGATTTTACACAGTATGATATTAGAGATATATCACACTCTGGAGAAAGCCCTGAGTCTTTAGAATCCCAGAAAAATAAGGCTGGAAGGGGCTTCTAGGAGGCTTTTCTGCATTAAAGTTTAACTTGAAAAACACAGCTTCCACAAAAGGTATTAGAGCTTGTTTATTAATATGTGTTTACTTTCAGCAGGAGCTTAACTTTGCCACAGTCCACTTACATTGAACATTCTAGGGGCAATCATGGTTTTAGATCACCAGGCAAAAGTAATCATGATCAAGCAAATCCCTTTTGTCTTCTACACATCTCTCCTTCCCTCTGCAGGCAAGTCAGGGGCACCAAGACTGCTCTGAGGAGTTCCTCTTTTGGACGAGATACTACAGAGTTCTGGTCCTGCCAAACACCAAAGGAGCAATACTAAACCCTGTACTATTAGCTCAGAAATGACCTAGTACTTCTGACTCACAGTGACATTTAGTGGACAACCAGGTTGGCCTGAGCCCACGAGCCCCACTGCAGTTAGCAGGGCCTGCTCATGCAAGAAACCCAAGGCTCAGCCCGAAAGACCTCAGGAACCGGAGCTCCCAGTCTGCTGCCCCCTCTGACCTGGGTGCCAGGGACACTGGCCACACTCCCAGCATAACAACCAGCATCTTGGAGCTCTAGGCACTGTCACCAAGATGCACCTGACCCAGCTGATGCCAGCCTTGGCTGACAACTTAGTAATACTTCAATAATTAATTACGAATAACAGGGGGCTGAAAGAGAGGGCTTGCTTTGTTTTAAAGACCAATTTGTTTTAAAGTCCAAGGATTTGGATAGGAACTACAAGTGAAAAGTGAGGAAACTCTGCTAATTGTGGGGTTGTTTCCAAGACTGTCTTTTCCAACCATGTGATCACACTGTACAATGGACATTTTGGGTGTGTAAAACAGTAGTGATATTGTTATGCCTCCATGAAAACTGTCTGCTTCTGTTCAGCCACTCATTTTCATCCTTTTCACAAAAATATACATGAGCTAGAGATAAGTTGTTCATTAAAGAAAGGGATTTTATTCCTACAGCATTGCTTCCTTATGGGACTTCTATATTCAAGAAGAGGGAAGATCTGAGGAACTAAAGGCTGGTCAGCCTGACCTTAATCCCTGGGAAGATGATGGAGCACATAACCTTGGGAACCACTTCTAAATACACAAAGGACAAGATGTGTAGATTTATGGAGGGGAAATCCTGTTGACCCTGCCTGATAGCCTCGTATGAGGAGGGGGACTTGCTGGGTGAGGGGAGCGCAACAGACACAGTTTATGTTGACTTTCGCAAGGCTTTTGGCATCCTCTCCACCACCCTCAGGGACAAACAGAGGAAGAACAACCTAGATAAGTGGACAGTGGCATGGCTTGATAACCAGTCGAAGCACTGTACTCCAAGCCCAGCTGGGGGCCAGTCACTAGGGCCGTATCCCAGGGGTCAATACAGCATAGTGTCTTTCTTAATGAACTGGATGATGGGCAGAGAGCAGTCTCAGCAAGTTCACAGCCCATACAAAACCAGGGAACATGGCTGATGCTCTGGAGGGCTGTGCTGCCATACAGAGTGAGCTGGACAGGCTGGAAAAATGTGCAGGCAGCAAACTCATGAACATCAAGAAAGGGAAATGAAAAGCCCTGCATTTGGGAAGGAGTAACTCCACATATCAGCATGGGGCTGACCAGCTGGAGAGCAGCCTGGCTGAGAAAGACCTATTGATCCTGGGGGACACCAAGCTGCAGTCAACAATGCACCCCTGTGGCACGGAGCACCAACAGCATCCTGGGCTACATCAGAAGTGTTGCTAGCAGGGAGAGGAAGATGATTCTTCTCTGCTCACTTCTGGAGTGCTTGGTCCAGTTCTGGGCTCCTCAATGTAAGGAAGATAGACACTTCTTAGAGCAAGTCCAGTGAAGGCCCACAAGGAAGATTTAAGGCATGGCAGCATCTGACATACAGAGAGGCTGAAAGAGCTGTGACTGTTCAGCCTGGAAAAGATTCAGGGGGATCTTAGCAATGTGCATAAATACCTGATGGGAGATGACAGAGAAGGTGCAGCAAGACTCAGAAGAGTGATATCCATTGAAAGGACAAGAGGAACCACACAATTTTAAACACAGGAATCCCATTAAATATAAGAATGCTTTTGACTGTGAGAGTTGTTGAACAATAAAGCAGGCCGCTGAGAGTGGCTGTGTAGACTCCATCCTGGGAGGTACTCAAGACCAAGCTGGACAAGGTCCTGAGCATTCTGCTCTAGCTGACCCAGTTATGAGCAGAGGACTGGGGGCTAGATAACCTCCAGAGGTACTTGCCAACCTCAACAACTCTGTGATTCTCCTGTCTTTAAACTCTGCATTCACTCAGTGACTATGATCAACAACCTTCCCTCCGTCCTACACTACTGTCTGAGTGGTGTCCTGGTACCAGCAATAGCCACAGTAACTTCCCTCTAGAACTTTGTGGCATCTCCTGCTTTTCCTTCTCAGAAGGAACCTTGCAGTAACTCTGGGGGCAGGGGTTGGCTCTTTTTTCACTTGGGAAGTGAAGGATAAGTTCATTGGTGTTGAGTAGTTCTTATCTTAAACAAGAAAGCTCTGCAGAGTTTCCTGCTGATGGTCATGCTCTGAAACATCCAATTATTTAAGTTTCCATCACTTTCCGATATGTTAACCGTTTAGTAATGCCAGAATTTTTCTTAGCAAAAACCCTACAGCTCTCATCTATACGTTACATTTCACCTCTTTGTTTATCCCCTCTGCCTTATTAAAAACAGGGTCATTCTTATTTGGAATATATTCAAAAGTATGAAAATCCAGTGCACTCTAGTGAGCTGGCTTATTTCAGCACAGACTTCTGTCTTCAAGGAAGAAATGGATATACTTGTCCTCAAAAGGATGGGAAATGTCCAGTGACAATTAATTTCTACTTCCCCTATATTGTAACAGAGAAAACTACTCATTTTTTCAAATAAAATTCACAGAATTTTGGACTTTTTTCTTTTCTTAAAAAGATGTGGTTTATTAAAAATAAATAAATAAATGAGAATAACGTGAACAAACGTAGAACTTACGTATGATCCGTAATTCACTGCTAGGGTCTGCAAAGCCCATGGAAGGCCTAGGCCAATTAAAATATCAAAAACATTGCTTCCGATGGAGTTGGACACGGCCATATCCCCCATACCTGCAGGAATGGAAACCACAGACACTCAGACAAGTCTCAGAAAGTCTTGCAGCTTTAACCTGAGCTAATCCAGACAATTTTCACCAGTTAAAGCCAAGATTTATGGAAGATGCCCCTCACTCCCTCCCTTCCCTTTGCTCC
This sequence comes from Pomatostomus ruficeps, assembly GCA_013400735.1. Lineage (NCBI taxonomy): Eukaryota > Metazoa > Chordata > Aves > Passeriformes > Timaliidae > Pomatostomus > Pomatostomus ruficeps. The sequence continues at coordinate 43,379 of VYZT01018894.1, read as the reverse complement.
CCATCATAAAAGGCCAGCAGGCTTAAAGGGGCTTAATCCACCTTCCAGGATAATCTGAGAATTCCCCTCCACTAATCCTATGCTGCTGAGGGGACCCTCAGCCAGTTGTGCTGGCTGTGACCTGCCAGCCCTCTGGAGCCATGTTCAGGGGGGCTTTTCATGCTTTGCTGTGACCACGACACGTGAATTTCTGTACTGGACTGACTGTCAAAGGTCTTCGAGTTGTCTGTTCAGCAGCTGCATATTTCAGTGAGGAGCCACTGGTTTTGCTCCCCAAAGCAGGACTGACTACTTGCTTTTCCTCTTAGCACACGTGTTGCAGGGGCCACAAGTATAGGGGGGCTGCTTTCCTTAAAAACAGTCATATTTTCCAGCATTTATGACTGTGGAGAAAAGTTGGAAAGTGACCTGAAAGATTCTTATGCCATGAAATAGTTGTATACAACTGAGATTCAAATTAAGAAAATTGCTGCGATTATTGGGGAAGGCTTTAAGCTGACAATACTGCCAGAACTTGTTCCACACTGCTGTTAAGAACCTGTTAACTGCTTTTCAATAGCAGCACAATTTATTTCCTTCTTTGTTCTTGTTTTAAATTCCAGGCTCATGAAAAGGGCTCTGGATATTCTCAGGCTGAGGAAACATCTGTGCTACCTGCATAGGAGGAGAATGTAAGGAGAGATTTCCACAGCAGGACGCCATCCCTGCAATGACCTACCTTGCCTGGCCACAATAAGGCTTGCCATGCAATCTGGAACGCTGGTTCCTGCTGCCAAGAAAGTGATGCCCATGATCACATCTGGAATTCCCAGTGTGTACCCAATGATTGTCACCTAAAGGAGAAGAAACAAACTGTCAAGCTGTTTACAAGAATTAAGATCCAAGACCAACTTGGCCCAAATCTGCAAGATGCTGTGAGACAGAGGGTAACTCAGTGCAAATTCACACTTCCTTCAAATAGAGGCAGTGACAGGCTTTTTCAGTATATTCATAAACTGGCAGATTCACCTGCTGTGTACCCTCTTTGGTTAGTTGTTTCATACATTTCATCCACAATTTTCCTGATACTAACCTTGAAAAGAAACTATACGATGGCCCACTACTCTGGGTAACTGTCTCCTGATCTTGAATGAAGTTTGTAAACATTATTATACACAAATACTAGCTAAGCTGACATAAAACTACCCTATGGTTCTAGATGTGCAAGGATTTGACTGAATGTCATGCTTTTGTTCAAGCTGAGTTCAAAGTGTTATCATTCACAACTCCATGTCTCTAGAGCTTGCTTGTTCCAAGAACAGGAAAAGTTACTGTGGCCAGATTGTCACTCAGTACCCGTCACACTACCCTGCAGGACTGGGAGATGTTCCACTGGTGCAGCTCTAATTGTTTCCCAAGGTAAAGATTTGGATAAAATGCCAGTCCTAAATCAAGTTCAAAGGCCATGGCTACTGGCCCCTAATTTTCTTCTCTAAGTGTGGACAGGTCCAGTAGAAATGGAAGCAAACTTAAGGTTTCTCATTTGAAAATTCAGGTGTGTAAAACTTCCCATACATTTCTCTAGACTGACAAAATCCCTCCTGTTGCTTCTCCTAGGCACTTGTTTCTGGTTTAGTTGGTACATACCATCCACACCATCATGTAAGAAAAAGCTGCAATCCACAGGGTAGATGAAGCAAAGGTGACCATGAACCATTTTTCCAAGTGGGGTTTGTTACAGTTGGGCACTGTGAAGTACAGGACAAAACTCAAGGGCCATGTGAAGACCCACTTCAACATTTCTATCTTGCCAGCTGCCAAACAACAAAACAAAGGGAAACAATCACAAATCAAGTCTGCTGTATTTCAGAATGTTTCTATTTTGTTAGCATGTGCAAGCAAGATGTCAGGGACACCTCAGCCTGTTATGTCAACAAGGCATTCCTTGTTCAGAAGGTTATGATGTGATGGCAGATAGGAGAGCAGAGACAGGAATAGGAGTATGAAGGGCCTCCCTGAGATTTTAACTAACGGGTCAGAGCACATGTGCTCCCCTCCCGGGTCAAGTTCTTGCAGAAACCACATAAAATGCAAGTTCAAGAAAGAGATCTGATCCACCTTCAATCGCCTAATAGGAGGGTACAGAAAAGATGGGGGCAGGCCCTTCACAAGGGAATTACAAAATTCCCTGCACAAGGGAATTACAAAAGCTAATGGACTCAGCTTCCAGTAAGGGAAATTCAGAATAGATGCTACACTAAACTCTGCATTTTCTCTTTTTTTCCTACTGTGAGGGTGGTCAAACATTGGAACAGGTGCCCAAAAGTCTGTGGGATGTCCATCCTTATAGATAACCAAAACTCAACTGGATGCAGCCTTGGAGGAGACCAAGGCCTCTGCCTCTGAGCAGAGACTGGAACCAGAGATCTCCAGAGGTCCATGCCAGCCTTTCACATATTATGAAAGTCCATAGGACATCTAAACTACTCTCTTTAAAATTCAGGTCTTTTCCTTACTCAAACTACAGAAATGCTGCTTGAGAACTGAACAGGAGTTCTCAAAATTGTATCTTGCCTGTAAAGGGCAGGACCAGTCCCTACAGTACTCCAGCTGGTTTGCAACACAGCAGATCTTGCCAGCTATGGCAACTGTGACTCAAAGGCAGGACAGGGATACATTATGATCACCCCAGGAACAGAGCCCTGATGTGGTAAGAGGGACTCGGGTAAAAGATCTCCATGCTGAAGGTGCAGTGCTCAGCAGCCTGAGGCACGAGTCATGCAGCCACTCTTGACTTTCTAAGCCCCCCATATAAAGCAAGAAGCACTGTGGAGTGCCTAGAGAACAGCAGCAAAGCAGAGGCACCCAGGACCACCCTGCGTCTCTGCCCCACATCAGCATCACCAGTGCCTTGCCCACACTAGCGCCACACTGTCCAGCTGAGGTAAGAGCACACCTCACCTCCCAGCAAAGGTATGTCCTAGTCATGGACACATCTGACCTGCACTCAGGCTCCCTGCCAGCAGCCCAGACACCCCCAGTTTCCTCCACAGTAAGCAGAGATCCATCTCTCCAGAGGGTAAGCCATGTTTCAGGGGTAGAACCCACTCTGTGGAGATTGCTGCATCTCCCCTCTGACTGCAACAGCAGCACAGAGCCAACACAGGAGCTCCAGCAGAGGTGTGCCCAACCCCAGAAGCCTGCACCCTGAGAGGCTATTGCTGCTTCCCAGTTCCCTCCTCTTTTACACTTGATCAGGAACCTCAGCACAAAGTGAAAGCTGATGGAAGTCCTCAGACACACTTCTACCTCTACATTCATCTGCAACGCTTTCCAGCATATCCAAACAAACACCACACAAACCCAGGAGCTGCTTACTGGGTAGGTCAAAAGGTGTGTATGGCCCTTCATGGTCATCATCGTCATCATCTTCTTCCTCTTCCTCGTCATTTTCGTTGTTCTCGTTATCCTCGTTCTCATTCTCATTCCCAGCCTCGGCCACATCCTCGTCCCTCCGCGTGCCGTTCACGCCCCGCTCAGCAGAGTTGCTGGGGCCTGTTCCATTCTCCACCACATGCTTGATGGGTATTTTGATTGCTACTTCTGACTCACCATTGGTGTAAGTCCTGCTGTTGATCAGCCTCTGTCTCTGTAAATAAAGACAAAGTCTTGCTGAAAGATACAGCTACAAGTAACATAACTGCATAACAACCTCTGCTAAAATGTCCATGGGGACAGAGAGCAAGGGATGATTTAGTGAAGTCAGTGTCAGAAGGATAAAATCTGGGAGAGCGCTATCAGGGATCCAGAAGAAACACCAGAGTTGCATTTCAACCCAAACACTGTGACAGGAAAAGGTAAATTCAGAAGGAGACGAGCAGGTGGGGGAGATAAAAGACACACCTCATTGATTAACATGCGGCTGGCCATGGAGAGACGTGTTTTGGGAGGAAAATGGCTGGTTATCATGATCCGGAGCCCAGCCTCGGAAAATGAAAGCTGGTGCGGGTAGGCAGAGAGCAGCTCATCAACCATGATCACTGAGGCTTTACGGTGGAAATTTCCTGCAGCCAGGGAACAAAAACAAATTGAGGTCTTCTTCCAGCAGTCTCTCCCTCTGCTCTATGTGGCTCTCAGAAGAATAAACCCATGGGTTCCATAAGTTCTTTGTAAGAACCATTCCTTCAGGTACACCATTCAAAATAGGCCTCATCTGTCCTTAATTTCTGCCTTCTACACACTTTATATTCCTGGTTTTAAATAAATTGTCAACATGGTATCACCACTCATGCTTCTGACAGAGAACTAAATCTGCTCTGCATGGTTTATCACAGGCCTGCACTAGGTAACCACTGCTTCAACAGCAGCTATCCCACCAAGGTAGTTACTTCCAGTTGTAACCTGCACTTCTGTGAAGATATTGTTCTCATCCACCACTAACTGTGTTCCTGCAAGGTACCAACACAAACGAAAAGAAGGTTCCTGCTCCCTGGGCTTGCAGCTCACAGCTGGGAAGTGCCACCAAATCCAGCATCAAGTGCACGTGCCAGAGCAATTCACAGGGCCGGAGCAAAGGGACAGGGTGAGACAGGCAGGTCCCAGAATTGTGCTCCTACTGGAACACAGTGCCGATGTCCATTGCTTCTGGGGTTCATCCTGCCTGCACCTGGATGACACCTTGGGCTGTGAATTCTGTGCCAGGACTGGGACTTGGCAGCAGGGAAACCTGAGGCCTTACCAAACACACTTCTGCACTAGTTTATTAAAAACAGTGTTTAATGCTGGCAAATGTTTTGTGGCATTACTATTTTTAACCATCACTGTTAGTCTCACAGAAGACTATCTCCTCAGCCTTCATGTCACCTTTTTTTTCCTACTGAGGCTTCCATGGATTGGGGTAGATAAGTGAGCTCCTCCGAAAGAAAAAACCCAAACAACAGAAACCAACCAGCTTTTCCTTGTGAGTTTTTCCACACTGGCACCTGGAAGAACTGCCCCAAACACAGAAATCTTTCTGTTTCAGACTTTTTGTTCCTCTATTCAGAAAAGCCTTCAGAAAAGGCCTCAGAAGACAAAGAGTGTCTGAAACCCCCAGGCACCCCACTGCAACAGGTGCTGTGGGTGGCCCTGTGCCCCTGGCTGGGACACAAAGCAGCACCACTTGCCTCTCTGGGCTTCCTGTGGCCCACTACCAAGCAAATACAGGAACAATCTGCAAGAAGATGAAGCAATCCTTTGGTCTTCCTTCCTCGGCCATTTTGAGTAACCGCAAGTGTCCAAATCAAAAGGTACCAGCAGAGTATGCAAAGGGGGGACATTTAAACCAAATCCCACAATGAGAGCTAACCCTGAGGCCACTGGGTAAAGTTGGATACGCAAGGCCTGAGTTTGTGCTCACTGAGTTTTCCCAGTCTAGTTTTCCTGGTACAGGGTACCTTGCCAGCACAGTTTTGCTGTGCAGAGCTCCAGGCAACAGAGAGTCATCCCCCTAAAAGCAGCTTCCCCAAATCAGAGTGCACAGCACTGCTAACAGCCTTCCCTCTGCAACAGCCTGTAACTGAGAGCTGGCAGACTCCAGGCATTTGTTATCAGCAAATAAACCCCACTACATTTCATGTTTAACTGCTTAATGTATAAAGACTATGCTTCTCAATCACCATTTGCAGGAAAAGAGACCTATTTTTGGTTGGTTGGCTGCATTTTTTGGATAGACTAGCAAAACAAAAGAGGCAGCCCATCTGTAGTCAGAGAACAGGACTGATTTTGACAAGATGGAGCTTCTTCTCAGGCTAAATCAGTGCCTCAGGGAAAAGGGAGGTGTCATACCTGAGGACAGGTACATATACATCCCAAGCACATAGTACACATGCTCATTGACTGTGTACTCACTGACAAAAAAAATCCACTACGAATACAGTTTAGCAGATCCTTGCAAATGCAGACATTCAACTACTGCTGCTGAGCTATGGGACGGGGGAATTTTTTTCAAGCTGAAGAAACACAACCATATTTCTGTATGATCATGACTAAAGTCAAACTGGAACAGACTTCAGCCAAAGCAAAATACCTATAAAGACCACTTACATGGAAAAGTTGTGCATGGTAAAGACAGCATGTGCAGTAAGAGCACAGTTCCCAGACCCACACAGAGTCCCCACCCTCCCTTCACTGGGGGTAAAATGTACACTGGTCTAAGTAGGGTCTTTTTTCTTGCTCAGTTGATGTCCCTTTGGAGTGGAGTTAAATTTAACTGGGGATGATGTAAGTGGGCAACTTCAGTGCAGAGTAACAGTGCCCATAGAAGGACTAAAAATGGTTGTTACAGGCTAGATAAGCAGCCCCTGGGCTTGAAGGAGTCCTTACAGCCAAGCACTAGTCCAGCAGCAAGAATCAGCCACAAGAGGCCTCAGCCATCTCCAGTGGCACAGAATGTGGTGGCCGGGATCACCACACCGTGTCCCCCATTTGAGAGGAGGGTTCCAAAAGAGCCACCTGCCCACTCCTATTTCGTGGCTTACAAGACAGCAGCAGTTCCCACGTGTGACCAGGAACAGAACACCCAGAATGATGCAAGTGAGAGGGTGACTTACTGGAACAGTTACCTTTCTTTAGTAACACCACTGTGGCATCGCAGTTGCTGTTGTCGTCCATTTCCGTGTTACTTGCTAAACCATTCACCATATTTGCAGAATTTTTTGTCTTCCTCTCAAAGCAGTGATGTATGGCTGAGTTGTACCTGCACAAATGAAACAAACTCAGGATGTACCTTTACTTCTTGACAGTCCTCTTTTCCCAGACTTGTATCCTGTGCAATATAACTCCAGGAGGGAAGAAAACTCCTCTGGTTTTAAGGAGCATACCAGAGCTCCAGCTAAACTGTACATCATGATATCTCTCTATGCCCAGAAGGCTATGAAAGATAGAAACTATGGATCTTGAATGACATGCATGTTTATGTATTAGGTGTGATGGATATTCTGTATCGTGAGTAATCTTTGCTTGTCATCATCCAAGTATATTTTTTATCACATAATGACACCTGAATATCTGCGTTGTTTTACCTGGGAGGACTCACCACAGAAACACAACACCCTAAGTTCATCTCAGCTTTGGCAGGGGTGGGAAATAATCCTTGTTTCTTGGAGCACCCGGAAGCTGACGCAAATATGAGCCAAGGCTCTCACCATGACACTCAAAGGCAAGGGTAGACCCCTATAAACACCTGGCCGAGGTCCCTATCTAGGGTGACAACTTCTCAAGGTATATCCAAACAGGTCTGAAAAGCCTGTTCACACTACAACATTGTTTTCATTTTTAAAAAAATGCAGATATTACAACTGTCTTGCTGGTCAGTTAATTGTTGCAAGGGTGAAGCTACTCTCTATGTCAATTTCTAACTATTAGATAAATTCTAACTTGTGTTCCCTTCAGTGTTTTGCCGTTCTCACTGAGAATTGCTCTCACAATATTTACTCTATTCATCATTTCAAAACAAATCTCTAGTCTTACTTGTAGAGACAAGACCACTGGTGTGCTTGGCAGCTGGTAGGTTTTGTTGAATGTTCCAGTTTAAATCTGGGTTTCCTTTCCACTGGCTTTTGAAAACAAGACAGGAGGAGGGGAAGGAAACAGCAGATCAGACCAATTTTACTAGCAAGAACTTGTGTGAAAGAAGTCACCCAGGTCAGATGTTCAGAAAATCACTGCCGACTGTAGTGCTGTACTTTTATCATTGGTCTCCAGGCAAGCAAGAACTGCTGCAGAGGTTTGCACCCATAAAAAGTACACCAGAATCTCACCCCTGCTTTTTTCTGAGTAGGGATGTTGAAGAGAAGGCAGAAGAGACTGTTTTGGTGGGACTTGAGGATGGATCCAAGTCTCTGTTCTGCCGCAGATTTGCTGCATTAGCCTTGGTCAGTTCACACAGCGAGAGATCCGTAAAGCACAGATTCACAGGATAGTTCAGGTTGGAAAAAACCCTCACCATCATCAAGTCCAATGTTAATTCAGCACTGCCAAGCCCACTGCTAAGCCATGTTCCTAAGTGCCATATTTACATATCTTTTAACCCCTTCAGGGATGGTGAGTCCACCTCTGGCCTGGGCTGCCTGTTCCTGTGCCTGACAACCCTTTTGGTGATGAAATTTTTCCTAATAGCCAAGCTAAACTTCCCCTGGCAGAACCAGAGGCTGTTTCTTCTTCTTCTTGTGAGGGCTGGGTGAGGCAAGGGGAGCAGGGAGCCTTAGAATTTGAATAAGCTGAGGACACGTTTGACTTACTTCATTATAAAGATGTAGATGATGTACATCAGCACTAAGACTAAGGACTCCCACCTGGAAACAAGAGCAACACATAAACACATCAGAGCAGGACATGGCGTCAGCTGCCCCTGTTCAGCCTTTCCCCCATCTGCCACACCACAAGCACGCAGAAAGGCTTTACCCCCCTGAGCTGCCTTAACATTCCTCTATAAAAACGGGATGCATAAAGAAATGGCTCACATATCCATGCATGATGCCTCCTTTGTTTTCTTCACTTCTGTGATTTTACTTGGCCAAACTGACCTGTCAGCTAAGAGTAAGTGACAAAACCCAGGAGTTCAAGTGAGCAAATCACACACCCAAAGACCCCCAACACTTCTGTGAGGACAATAAGCATGGGATGTGGCCATGGGAGGGGAGTAGTCACCCTGCTCTGCCTGCAGGGGTGGAGAGCAGGATGCTGGACTTTGTAAAGCCCATCATGCTGAGACAACCTGGGCACAGGGCAGTTGCTCTGTTGCTACTGCTGCTGCATGAACACTGAGAATGCAGCAGGCAGCAGTTTAAACTGCTGATTAGATACTGATAGGTTTTTTCCCTCCGCTGCTTCTGTGACAAACTAATGAAATAATGAAATTTGCATAAAACCAAATTATAATATGACTTTTAGAGCTTGTTACTAGGTAATCTTTTTCATTAACTGAAATGCTGCATTCTGCATAGTTCCCTATGGCAAACTGCTAGCCCTTCTGGAAATCATCCATTATCCAACTACTATATGCTAAAACTCATGGAACATTTTCTCCTTAAGGATTTTGAGATATTGTACTAACTATATCAATGTCTCATTTCCTGCTTCTGAAGATTCAACACTCAGCTTCTGCATTATGCAGGTTCTTTTAAGAGCACAGTTAAATACAACTGGGCCTCGAGTGAAATTCAGTTAAAAAAAAACCACACAAAAAATCAACAAAGAAAACCAGGCCATTGCAAGAGCGGGTGTTTGAAACCTGCCTTTGAAATGGGCAAGAGGCAGTGAGGGAAAACACCAGCCCAAGCAGCCTGACGCTCCCTAGTGCTTGTAATCCAAAAGACACCGGCTGGGAGTGACACCAAAGGCACTGCTGTCACCTCCACTATCACCTCCCACTCTGGGATGTGCTGGAAACAAAACCATGAGATCAAAGCAACTGAAAAGTGTCCGAAGTCCTCCTAGACTACTATACCTACTGCACTACACTTAAGCACATTAATGTGGATATATACATATATATTTTAAACTGGCTATTCCCTAAATTATGAAAAATCCAAATATACACTTATTTATGACTGCTTGCGTGGCCCCTTCTGGCACATCTACAGCTCTGCTGAGCACACTGTCATCCCCAGGCTACTGCAGGGAATGCAGAGGGCACTGATTGCTACTGCTGTACCAGGAACAGTCTGAGAGACACTCTCCTGGGCTTTCTTCTCTAGCTCAAAAAATTAGTTACTGTAGCCTGTCTTGTGCTGATGTTTCTCACACAGCAGCACATTGCTGCCCTGCAGAAGTTTTTAGCTCTCTCCTTCTCTCCTCATAAACACTAATTGTGGCAGCTTTTGTGGTATAACCAGAAAAAATGAAAGGAAAAGGGATTCACTTACCAGGAAACTCTTTCATCATAAATAAACTGTGGAGAAAAGATTTAAAAATAGCATGTTATACACAAAACCACAGTTGAAAACAGCTCATCACCTGAGGCAGGGAATAGAGTAAAGCAAGCCAGGGCTCATGGCAATGGCATTAAGCTCGGGTGTATTTTTGCACTGCCCTCCTGCCCAGCCTTTGAACTTCTCAAACCTTAGTTTCTCTCACCTAGTCAAAGCAAGCAGGTACTCCTTCCCAAATGCCACTGGATCCTTGTGTTAACCAGGGTTATTGCAGGAGTTAGAGGGAAAACTGCTGTGAGCCAGAGATGGGGCTGCACCCCTTTGACGCACTTGACTGTCCCACGGAACAGGGCCTCCTCCCCCTCGGCTCTCAGCCGGATGCCGAGTGACCTCCCAGCGGATCCACAGCAAGCTCCACACCTGCTGCCACGTCCTGCTGGGCCCAGGGTGTTGTTCCCATCAGCTCGGGGTGACACCACCTCAGCTGACTGCAGCTACTGTGACAGTCGCTCTGGCATACCTGCTGATGGATGGGCACTGTGGCTTTCCCAGCAGTGCTGGGTGGCCTCCTCAGGTAAGGAATGTGCCTCCTCCCTGAGGGAAGGACCAGTGCCACGGCAAGAGGCATGAGGGAAGGATTAGCACCAAAGTGAGGGGTGTCAAGGGACATCCAGCGCCATGGTAAGAGGCGTGAGGGAAGGCCCAGCAACAAGGTGAGGGGTGTCCAGGGAGAACCAGCGCCATGGAGAGGGATGTGGAGGAAGATGCAGCATCGTGACGAGGAGTGAGGGAAGAGCCTGCACTGGCAGTGGCTGAAGGGCCGCACCAACAGTGGCTGAGGGGCCGCACCAGCCGTGGCTGAGGGGCCGCACCAGCAGTGGCTGAGGGGCCGCACCGGCAGTGGCTGAGGGGCCGCACCAGCAGTGGCTGAGGGGCCGCACCAGCTGTGGCTGAGGGGCCGCACCGGCAGTGGATGAGGTGCCACATCAGCAGTGGCTGAAGGTCCACATTGGCAGTGGCTGAAGGGCCACATTGGCAGTGGCTGAGGGGCCGCACCGGCAGTGGCTGAGGTGCCACGTGAGTAATGGCTGAAGGCCTGCACCGGCAGGTGGCTGCCGTGCTCCATGGCCAAGCCCTTTCCCTTGCTGTGCTCCGCCAGCCCCGCTGCTCCCTGTGCCTGTGGTTCTCCTCCCACCACAGCGGGATGGCCGCAAAGGGGATCCGCGGTGCTGGTGCCCCTGCAAGAGGCTGGAGCTGGGGTCGCACACAGCCCTCGAGGCCTCAGCGAGGGACTGCAGTCCATTCGGCCCTTCCAAAGCACCAGCGGGGAAATGCCGTGCCCACACCTGGGATACACATCCATGGCTGTGCCCCAGGGAAACAGGAGGGAAAAGGAATGAGGCCCTGAAAACACAGTGAACACTTCCCCTTGGCCATACAGCCATAAATAGAAACTCCTGTGTGACAGCCTGCACCAGGCAAGAGTTACACTGGTTACTGGAAGAAAACACGACCACAAAATATCGTAAATTACAGTTCCCAGTTCCCACTGGAGAGCTCCCAGTCGCAGTGATCTAATCTGACAAGGCGTGTTTTAGGTTACAATGTTTTGGTGTGATGGGACTTGAAAGCGTGTACATTGACTTTTGTGACTAAAAATAGCAACCATCCCAATTTTGCCACTAATGACTCTGACCATGTCCCTTCAAGTTAAGATACAGAGGCATCTTTTTCCTTTCAAGAGAATAAGAAGTAAGCTTTGCTAAGCTCTACAAGAAGACAAGGTAGCATTGTAATATTATTATAAAGTAAAAAAAAAAAAAAATCACAGGGCTGAATAAAGATGAAATATGTATAGTAAATGTGGTTTATCCACTTCTAACCTCTGTGGTTTAGAGTTCACTCTCATCAAATGGCCTGGAGCAGCAAACAGGTGAGTCTATACTGCTCTATTTCTCACAACAGCATTGCACTTCCTTTTCTAGTGCAAATGGAGACAAAGTCATATTGATTTACTCAGCACATTATCAAGTTTTTAAAGTTGCTGCATCTCAGCAGTTGCAGGAATATATTTTTTTTCCTTTCAGGTGCATTTATGATTAGTAAAGATACCAGTGGAGTGCAACTTTTAACACAGCACCACAGGCTGCTATTTAAAACACAATGAGAACAACCTTCCACAAACAATGTAACTCTTCAAGACTGATGACTCTACTCCAGCTGCAGAGAAGTGTGAATGCCATCACACGGAAAATTACCCCCGCATAAAAAGCACTGAAGTGTCTTCTAAAAGGAGCACACAAATCTGATGAAGGGAGAACCACAGGCAGGTTATGCTGTGCTCTGCATGGAGCCTATGGCTCATCTCCCAACTGAACCATGGGGGACTGGAGAGTCAGAATTTGAGGAACAGTGTCCTGCCACCTCAATTTGATTCTATCTTAAAAGGACAGGAAAAATTAGAGACACTGGGAAGCATGTTTTTTGTTTTGCAGCTCATAGCTAATAATTATGTAGAAAAGTTATTTTTCACCAGGTACAAAATGGCTGGCCTTGCAGTATGAGGAATAAAAGCACAAACAGATTGAGAAAGATCCTCTGCTTGGGATGAGGCAGATGGAGGCTTTTGCATCTACAGAGTGTGTCTGGAAACACCAGCATGTGCAGAAGGAAACAAACCAAAACCCACTGTTGAAACACACTAATTAAAGTAATCCAGACTGCAGAAATGCAAGTGACTGTTTGGACTCTAACATCCCCCTCCTGCTTTCATATGAAACCTAACCTCACAAAATCACTCTTCCTTCCTTAGGGAATCTACAGTACTAGGCTAGGCTGAGGGAAAAAATAAAAGCAACCATTAACTGAAAACTCAGTTTTTACGTTTCCTGGCATTGTTTGGTATTGGTTGCAAAGGTAACACTAAACTAATAGCAGTGTCTTTATCTAAAACTTGTGCCAACATTTTTTCACTGAATAGCCCAATTCTGTGAGATGTGGAGCATTTTCTGAACTTGATGAAAACCGGGGTAGGCACAGCACTAAGAACTGCTGAAAGTGTAGTCTCTGTTTGAGGACTTGCTGTTAGCATGCATCAAACCTGCCCCTATTATGTGTGGAAAAACTAAGTTTAACATTTTGTAGTAGTTGTTCAGGACGTTTCTCCTCTGGGCACAAATGCTTCCTCCTTACAGGTTAATTAGGTGTTTTTAGAAAGTCATGAAGGTCACTGCCAAGAGAACACTGATCCATCCACTGCAGCGCTGCCCAGGAGCTCAGAATGTGGGTTTAGCTCTGCACCGCATGTCTGCCCTGGGCCACCATGCCCCACCCCAGCTGCTCCCTGTGCTTGTGGTTCTCCTCCCACCACAGCGGGATGACTGCAAAGGGCCATCCCAGCTATCCCTCTGGGCTCTCTGGACACTCCTCCATCTCCTGCCCCTGGGCTGAGCTTTCCAACAGAACCAGCGAGACCACAAGCCGTTTTCCACAAGCAGAAATCCCCGTGAGTGCTAGAGCTGAGATCTGAGCTACAAGACTGTGATTCCATGGCAAGTTCCCTTTACAGGTGGCAGTAGACATGGCCTCGCACAGATGAGAACCTTCAAAAACTTACCACAATGAGTGCAACAACAGACAGTGTGTAGTAGATTGAATCTCTCAAGAGACTCCACGACGACAGTGCAACGACCTGGGAAAACAGGCAAAGAGAGGATGTCAGCCAGGCTCTCAGCAGCACGACTGCCACAACAGCAGTGTGTGCCCAGGGGCAGCCTGTCACTCTGTGGGAGCTGTTCCCACAGGTGCTGGGACTCAGGGAGGAGGCCCAAGACAGTAAACACCTTCTGCAGCTGCTGGGGAAACAGCTGCTAGGGAGACGGAATGGCCACATCTGAAGGACCTGCGGACTCAGCTGTTCCCCTCGTCGGGCTGTGTGACCCCAAGGAGTCTATGAGGGCTGCTGCTTACAGGAAGGGGCTCAGGCTTTAGCAGCACGACTACACTGATGAATATTACTACAGCTCTGCATGCATCTACACAGTTTTTGTGACAAACACTCAAGTCAACACTCCAGCAAAGCGTTACAAACAAAACCCAGGAATTTATATGCAATGGAGAATGAAACATGATTACTGTGCAGTTCATGTCACTTGACACCTTCCAAAGCCACAGAAATGAGGAAGAATTCTCACTGCAGGCTGCATGAGCCTGCAATTCAGATCTTAGAAGAAAAAATACCAGTGAATGAGTTAGCCTTTAACTTCATTAATAGCATTCAAAAGGGCAGATTAAAAGCAGTCATGTGGTGGTAACATCTTCAGTATGATTCTAGTTTTTGCAGCTCTAGGAAGTCCCCTCAGAAGAAGCTTCTCCTCAAATCTGTATTTCCCATTTCTGGAGTGCATTTCAAAGACTGTGGGTCATCCTTCACAGGTGTAAAGCTGAAGGAGGCAGACACAAGATAGTACATTTATACTGATTTGGATCTGAACATACATGAATTTTCTGACCATACGCTCCAGTCATGCTAGTGCATGAAACTCAGTTACATGAACAGTAACTTCATTTTCAGTTCTATTTCAGAGTGCTAGCAAAAACAGTGTCCCAATTTCTTTTGTACTACCTCTTACAATATTGGAATTTTTGCTAGCAAAACAAAGGCTGTAAAAAGATACTGACAGTTATAATTTAAAAAATCTCTGCAGTCTTTTAATAGTATGGCATTTTTAAGTGGATGCAATTTATGCCCAGTGTAAAGTCTCTTTATGCAACCATTTACATGTTAGAAACTCCTACCTGAAATAAAAAAGCAGGCCTTTAAAGCCCTTGGGTCAAACTAGATTTCTACCAACTGACAATACATTTCAAGGCACACAGAGATAGATGAGTGGAGATGCTTTCTGATGGAAATTTCCAAATGCAGAAACACCAAGTTGGGTTCATAATTCTATTCAGAGATCCTCAATTAAATCTCACATCTTACAGTCAGTGTGCCCCTTCATTCTGATGGAGCAAATTTTGCAAGAGAGTTTATAGAACAATTTGACATTATTCCACTCAGCTTTCAGGATGCTGCTTAAGGTCCTCTGCACTTTCCTCAGCATGGATGCTGGTAGGGATTTTATTGCTGTAAACTTCAGCTCTGCACACAGAAGTCACATTTCTGAAGCAAATGACAGCCCCCAAAGGAACAGGCTCTGTCTCATAACCTCTGTTCCTGGTCTAAGGGGTGTCACTATGCAGCACAGCACACCTGTGAAAGAAAGGTGCCCCGGTTACGAGGAGTCAAGATAGTCTTTCTCCTGTTCTTTGATATTCTACAGTGATCTTGAAGGTGCAGGATAATATTTTCCTCAGACACCTGAATGAGCACATTAAGATCCAGATGCTTAAAAGCAGCTTTCTAGCAGGGACCTACTGCACAGAGCTGATAGACCAAGATGCTGTGGGAATCACAAGGACTCTTGTGCTGATTCCAGATCAGATTGAAGGGAACATGCTCATGCCTGGCACCTGTACAGGCTGCTCACATTTCACAGACATCCGAGTGGATCTCCCTGATGCAGTACCTGTGGGGAAATTAAATCTCAGATGTCTTTAGGGCCCAAGTCACCTAGCTGAAGTTTTTGAGCCATTTGATCCATGTGACACAGGGAAGCCACGCACATAAGGCAACTGTGCATTGAGGGTGAAAGGAACTCATGAGCACTGAGGGCAATGGCAGCTCTCAGCCTGCTGGTCAGATCTATGTCGTGAGGCAGAACTACCAAGTTCACGAAGGCCTAAGTTGTGCCTTGCAGCCACCAAAGACTCCACATAAATCTTAACACACTGGAAACCACTTAAACTACAGATCAGCAAGACAGAAAAGAAACCAGAGAAGCAATCAGGTTGGATGAAAACATGATCAAATTTGAGTTTTTAATCAGCAATACTGTCATACTGTAACCCAGCAGAGAGCTGGTCCTGGAGGAGCTGAGCATAAGGAGGCAGCTGTAGAACCACTGACTGTCAGTCAGGTGACATTTCCTCTCTTTGCAGTAAGTACCTGAAATTCAAACCCCAGACAAGTGCCTGTTAGCTGCCCCTTGACCACTCAGCAGGGACTGAACCCAGTTCCCCAGAGCTGAACGGGAGAGCTCTGAAGTCAAGGCTTGAAGGAAAAGCATCTCCTGATAAGTCCACACAAGACCCCCAGAGCCTGCACCTCTGCATGCCGCAGCAAAGGGTAAAATTACCCATAATAGATGCCAGTTCCTCATTGGTAAACTTTCGCCCTGCAAACTCCTACGTATAACATTTACTACTAAGAATGCTTACTTCCATTTTGGAAGGGCTGGAGAGCAGAAAAATCAAGATTTTCTCAGTTCTGACTTGATTTCTGAGGTTTGCAACACCTGCAACACACACAATCTCCTCCATCTAGCACACATGTGGACATCAGCTGCCAGAGGGAAAATCCCCTAATATCAGACACTGGCATCTACTGCCTGTAGCACTGAAGTTGTCTCAGGGCACCCAGAACCTCAGTGGCAATATGCCCTATGCCTCATCCTAGGACTTCACCATTTATCCTCTGTAAAACTGACCCTTTTCTCTTCTGCTCTTCCCAGCTGTTTCTCTCCTCTTAGCAGCATGGAAGCTCTTCTCCCATCCAGGAGATAGCCATCACCAGAGGCCATCCAGCTGGCTGTTTTCCAGCCTGCTCTGCCCACAGCAGCAATGGGCCTGAGACAATGCACATGTGGCAAAACAGGGCTGCTGCTCCCTTGGCAAGGATGTCTGTGCTCCTGCTGCAGGAGTCCAGAGGCATATGCACTACTGGGTATTCTGGCTGCTAAACTTCCAGGGGAAGCATGTAATCACATCCATGTTCTTCAGGGATCTTCTTCACTCTGAATTATTTCAGGGGTTTTCCTCATCTCATGGCCTGTTCTTTGCTTGACATTCTTGAACTGTGATCAGCTACTAACACAGCTGGGAAATGCTAGGCTTTGGAAGCAATCTCCCTAATCTTGTTTCTCTGTTACTCTCTGGCATAGAAGGTCTAGATTTTTAGGTATTAAGAGCTAATAACTTAATTTTGCTAATGTAGAGGAGCAGGAATGCTTGGACGAGGGTGTCAAAAGATTAAAGACAATCCCTGCAGCGATTAGCCTGAAGAGTCTATGGAGGTCAACAGACATGTGCCAGCAGTGAGTCCACCACTGTCAAAAGGCATCCAGAAGCAGAGAATCTGGGTCAGACCTCATGCTGCCCCTCTTTGATGGGGACTGCACAGAGGTGATTAGGGAAGCTCTTACACGACCCTAGCAGATGCTGGGATCTGGCTCTCGAGCGCTCGTCTGTGCTGCCTGACAAAGCTGCTGCTTGCTGTGATCCCTTGCAAGCCCCAACCCATGACAGCCAGTCGGCAGCGTGCTATATCAGCCCTTTGGACCAGCCACAGCCAGATGTGCAGTGGAACCTCCTCACACGCTGCTCCTGGGTTGCAGGAGCTGCCCTCAGAGCCGAGGAGGGGCCTTTTAAAGCCTGCTAGGGTCCCCTCCAGAAGGGGCTGTGTTCCTGATACCACTGTTCAGCAAACCCACAATGCAATTTCAAATCATTCCCATGATAACATAGCAGGATCTCATGCCAAAGCACGAGAAATGACCAACTGTTGGCCACTGTTACAGGAAGCAGTGAACTCAGGTGGATGTCTGGGACAGATCTTCAGGGAATCAGGCTGGCCATAGTTTGCAGTTATCCATGTCTTATGCTTTTAGAACTATACAAAAATAAAAAGGGTTCTACCTCAGGTATCAGTTCTCATCTCTGAAGAGGATGGGAAGATAAAAGCCAGTAGTGGTTTGAAGAGTCACAAAACTGTTAAGGTAGGAAAAGCCCTCAAAGTTCATCGAGCCCAACTGTCCCCCCAACACCACCAAGGCAACCATTAGCCCATGTGCCCAAGTGACACATCTCCTCAGAACTGGGCCACAGCAGAGCCCATCAGCTGAAGCGATTGAGTCACAGCTGAAGAGAGCGAGGATGGGAGAAGCTCCAGGATATGCATGCATTGTGCCGCTTGTCCACCCAGAGGCAGCCCATGCACAGCTCCCGAGTGCTGTGGGGACACTGCTCAGTGCTGTGTGGATCCCGCTTCCTCATCTCTCCAAACACAACCCCAGGAGCAACACAATCAGGATTCATTTAAAGACAGCCTGCTGGGCTCACACTGCCTACGATCCCTGGAAAGTCAAACATCCCTGGCTGCCTTTGGAGAACCTGTCAGGGCTTGATGTTCCAGGATAGTCCTCCTGACAGAGACAGATCTCTCAGGGCTTCTCTGTTTCCCCTGAAAGGGCACAAGCTCTGCCTTTAAACTTTGCAGCTGATTATTTTAAGAACTCCTTTCTCAGCACAGGTAATTCCAAGTACCTGGCCACCCGCCTGCTCTTTCTCACTGGTCATGGTAACAGTGAAGCATCACAGATTAATGTGGGAGTGTGACAGTGCCTCACTTGTCTTCATCTTTACATTAAATTAGGGTGTAGATCCATCTGTAGCTGTCAGCAAGAAGCCATTGCAGAGTCTCTGCACCTTTCCTGGGAGACACACGCAGGACTTGGCATGGTTTGGAGGGTGGTGGGTTCCTGGGGGCACTTTGACACATCTGTAATTCAGAGAGAGAATCAGCCAAGCGTGTCCAACAGGATCTCAGAGGCACCATCTACCAGCACAGCAGGAGTCCTGATTCCACACCCTATCCTCGCACACTGAACCACTGCCACAGCAGATATTTTACACCGATTCCTGCATGGAAAGCCACTGCTTTCCTGTGCAGAGCCCAAGGAAAGTCAGCAGGCAGCCACCATCAGCCAGAGGCTCCTGTGCTGGGACTCACAGCACAGCAGGATGTCCTGGACTAAGCAACACTCCCTCTATACCCCACGGTCATGTTCACATCTCCCAGGACACTGTGAGTATCTAGCTCAGTCTCCAGACCATAATCTCGGCTAAACACCCCAAGGTCCCATGATGCAGCCTTTGGGCTTGCTTGAGGTTTTGACCAACACTAACCACCACTCCCAGCTTCAGCAAAGCACCAAATAAGAGCACAGGTCAGGCCAAAGAAAAATCCAGGCCTTGAAATATCTGTCTCTCTCAGGCAGTTCAAGTAGCCATGATCTAAGGGACCTGCTGTGAGGAAAGCTTCCTTCCAATTACCAGCCCCCTAATTTTACCTCTGGTTTGCCATTCTTTGCCGAGCTCCACTGTCACTCTGGCTCCCAGTCCGTACACTGCGCATCAACTCCGTCTATTCTCATTACTTCCCCAAGAATATTTGCTTTTTTAAGCCTCTCTTGATATTTTCATCACTGCCGCAGCAATCTGTCTCTGTGACATTCTCAGAATGGAAACAGTGGACACTCTCCAAACCTCAGGACAAAGCCAAAAATATTTCCCCGCTCAACTGGTAGTCATAATCATCCATGAGTTATTTGGACCAGCGTGTCTCTTTAGCTCAGATTCCCACAGAGCTGAGGCAGCAGGACCCCAAGACTTCTGTTGGACCACAAGATCCACAGCAGAATTCAAGGACAGCTGTAGACAGGAAGGCATGCACAGGATAAACATCTCCCAGTCCTGGCCAGTCCTTGTCAGAAGTAAAAAACTGAACTTGTGATTTCCTTTGCTTTTACACTATAAGTGATTTGAGAAAAACTCCTACAAATGGTACACCCACAGTATAGATCTGTGTGTAAATTTTGACAGAGATGGTGTTTTGTGGCAATTAGGAAGTAGTCTTGGTTTGATGCTGATAGGAATCCATTTACAACTCTTCTGATTGCCTTGGGCAGCATCTCTGAACTAATGGTGCCTCTCTATCCTGAAACTCCATCCACACCTCTCTGGCCCTGTTGCAGTCTCAGCACTTTACAGACCACCTGATGTCCCACAGGACAGCCAGAATGGCACTGCCAGCATCTCCTTCTGCTTTCCCTGTACCTGGGGTTTCACACACCATGGCCATGCCAGCAGCTCTAGGTACCCAAGGACCACAGCCTTGGCTTCTGGGACTACTTCAGTCTGACTTATTAGTCTGTCCCATGCCTGCAACACACCCCTGTCAGTGAAAGATCAGGCTCACGGTCACTATAAAAGGCTGCCAGCACCAAACTCCAATGTGCCTTGGGCTGTGGGAGCAGTGAACAGTCCCAATAGCTGGCATTAAGTTCTCCTTAAACTACTTCCCCAGAGTTTTACATGTTTTCCACCTTTGGTCACAGACCAATGAAGAAAAAGCAACAGCATTCCAACTCTCCCTTTCTAAAACTCCTCCACAGTCGAGGAGAAGAAAAAAAAAAGCTCATGAATGTAATCATAAAACCAAAAGTCAGTAATGACTGCAGTCTGAGTTGTGAGTGAAATTAAAGCTTAAAAGATTAAGAGGCATGCAAGCTGGCTGAATGGCAGAAGTGGGGTAAAACAGATTACAGAAGTCTCAGTTGCTTCATTAAAAAATGTTCTACCAGGTTATTAAACTCTGTTTAGTGTCCTTGTCAATATGCTCAACACTATTTCTCATGCGTATTTTCCACTGACACAACCCACGGCAGCTGATGATGCCGAGAGGCGCCTCGGCCGGCACAAGGGTTCTGTGACCTGGACAGAGGAGAGCCTGCTGAATTTAGTTTACTTCCTGAGGTAAAAGAATCCCACTGGAACAGAAGGAGGCAGGTCAGATGGTCAGGGTAGTCCTTTCTGCTCCAGTATGTTGAGGAATGATGCCTTGCCACCAACCAGACCCCTTGACAGAACAAGTAACTGGATGAACATCTGTGGCACAACTCAGCATTCCTGGTCCCCTGCTCCACCCAGAGCAGCCTGTCTTTCTCAGGAAAGGTAAAATAGAGAAACTTCAACTCAACTGAAAAACACAGCAGTTAAAGACTAATTAACAAATCAAGCCATGCACATTCAAAATTACAGGGTAATGCTGGAGTGATTTGTAACTCATGGTTATACTGCTCTCACATAAGCACTTCTCACCCTCCATCCTCTGCAATGCTGCAAAATGCTGTGGGTCAGTGCTGGGAGAGGACAGAGGAGGACAGGATGGCGAGGAGAGAGCAGCAGAGCTGCAAAAACAAGATGAATCTGGATGGGGGAATGTCCAAAACTGAACAAACTCTGCTTGTGCTGGCTTGAATGAGAGCTGAATTAAGCAAGGACTGCTTCCGAGAATGCCGCGTCCTTGCCGCCAAGGACGGTGAGAGGGCAGGGGAAGGAGGGGAGAGCTTGCGAAGCACAAACATGAGTGTGAGAGAAGACAGGATAGAGGAACCAAGGTCTGGAGGGGACCCCAGCCAAAGGTCAAGCTCCCCAAACACAGCTGGCTCGCAAGCATGGAAAAAGCCCAATACAATCCATCACAGCGCAGACAGCAGCCTCCTCCCTGCTATCCAGCATGTGTCCCCATGAATGTTGCTGGACTACAGTCTGAAGGGCTGCATCTGTTACCATTTCATTCTCCCGCAGTGTTCTTTTACCCCCTCATTCCCCCTTTGCCAGAAGGAAGCAAAGCAGACACAGCAGCTAAAAAGCAACATTTGGGTTTTGTGCTTTAGCAGTTGGCTACCTGCAAGGAGACGTGCTGGTGTTCCAGGTGTACAGACATAGGAGGAAACAGCTGCAGACACATCCAACCTGCACTGCACAGGCAGGTGGGGAATGAGGACAGCTCGTAACATATTTCCATATCCTGAAACCATCTACAGCTTAAAAATTGCATCTACTGCCTGGATGAAATAAGAGAAATCTTCCTTTGGGTGTGTGCTATGCAGAATATTTCAGCAGGCTGCAAGAAGAAAGCAGGAATTGCTTCTAAGGCTCACTGCCACAGGCACATGAGCTGCATTCACCATCTACGGGGAAAACTTGAGCTCTCTCTCCAAACATGCCTGGTCAGACACTTCAACATACACCAGAGGTGAAGTTCTTCTGCTTCTGCAGAGGTCCAGTTTAAGGTATATTTGAAAGAACTGATTTCAGAGTGTGAATACTAGTTTAGAAAATCCAGCCTTTGCAGGGGGGTTCTCGTTTGGCCATCAAACACATGGGCAGCCTGCATCCACTGATGCTTTTTAAATTGCTCCAGTCCAAAATCTCTGGAGGAGACAAAACAGTGGAAAATATAATTTCCCTGACTGCAGAGCAGACTACTGTACCTCAAGAGGTGCCTCCCTGGCATGGGTAACATTAGCCAGGAGAAGTCAGGCCAAGGAGACATAGAGCCCAGGAGTGGGGAGAGGAGAAGGGATCAAAACCACTGGAAGAAAGCTGGATGCTCAAAAGGGCGTCCAGGGGGAAAGTGTCCAGGGATGCACTACCCAGAGGAAGAATCTGCTGAAAGCTTTTCTCTCAAGCCTCAGGAGATGGAGGGGAAGTGACTAGAAGGAACACCATCACACTGGCAAAAGCAACCACCATATGTTAGGAGATGTAGTGCAGTCACTTGCTTAGTTCCAGACCAGAACAGCCCCAGGGATGAGGGCAGGGCTCAGGAGAGAGGCATTCTGTGTGCCACCCTGTGGAAGGTGGACCATGAGTGGGAGCGAGGGGAAGAGGGGCTCATATGGCTAAAGCTGAATGCTCCCAAGGAGAGCTGGGCTATGTGGAGACTGACATGGCCACTCAAACCAAGGTCAGTCCAGCAAGGAAACCCCTGGGGAGCAGGAGGAGCAGCACCCGGATCCAGGACCTACAAGCATGCCGCAGAATGCTATGCAGCAGGGAAAAGAACAGGCCCGTGCCACCTCTAATTGGCCCCTAAAACGACAAGTTATTCTTTTGTGTCTAATCTCTCTGTGCTTTGTTTCCCCATCTTTAAAATGTCCCTTCATCTCACAGAGGTTTGGGGAAAATTAATTAACTGCTCATCAACTGCTCAGATACAATAGAGATGAGATCAGCAGAAGTTCAAGAGGAAATTAATAATTCTGCCTCTGAAACAGGGCTTGAATAGAGCCGGGTAAATAAGGCAGAAGGGCACAGAGTGAACAATAAGAGAAAACAAAACCCTGAATAGCTGCTCATTAAGTGAGCAAAGTCCATTCTGTGTGCAGAGGGAGGCAGGGAGCCTGTGGAGAACCCGGCAAGGGACCCTGTAATTAAAGCCTGGATAATAATGCACACGCACCAGGGGGGCAAATTAAGGGTGCACAGGGAACCCTAACACTGCTATTTTCTAACTTTTCAGTGTTTGACTTTCAACCCTCACAATGCTCTTTTAATGCCTTTTTTAGGTGTGCAGTGTCGTACCGAGGTGTGGGCAGGCTTCCCTTCTCCTGTTCCAGCAGTGGGATACTTATTCTGATTTATTCCGAAAAGTGTGCACGTACAGCCAGTAAAGGCTTGGAAGAATAAACAATTAGGGCTGGTGCTCAAGCAAATGCATACCAGCTTTTGGGGGCTGTACATTTGTTTCTTTTTCTAAACAAGGCGCACATAACCAAACGCAGTATTTTCTTAAGCCAAATAATAATACATCCAACACAGCACACACAAACTACAACCTAATTTAAAAAGAAAACATATCATGGAGAGAGCTGGTCAGTATTTTACAATTCAACTGTCTACCAGTCAAAAAAAAAATAAAAAACAAACCAAAAGAAGGCTTTCTAAAAGAGTGCTGCTGGAAACGCAGCAGAAGGCCCCTGCACGTCTGAGTTCTGGGATTCCCAGCCCATGGGCAATACATCTGAAAATCTCAGGGCTCCAGCTGCTCACTCCACAGGTCTGAGCCCAAAGAAAAAACTCCAGAGCACAGCAAGCAGCTTTGACCAACAACCAGCCCCCAGGATCACCTGGTAACTCAATACTGAGATCCAGGTCCCCAGCAGAACAGAAATCTCATCAACAACCAAATTTACCACCCATGTGAGTGCCTCTACAGAGGCGCTGTTGATAATAAAGCCAAATTCCTATTCATACTAACACAAAACAAAAGATGAATCACATCACTAAAAGGGAATGACTTTTTGGTGAAAGGTTGCGAGTGGGAAACAATGAAAAGCATAATTCAAACCAGAGTTTTATCTAAAACATTGGAATTATTGACATTGAAATTTCTTATTTGCTCACTAAAATCACAATTCCACATGGCAACGTCAATCATTCCAGGGCTCACCCACCCTCTGAGGATTAAACTGCAGCAAACAGAGGTTATGTGACTTGACAAAACCACACACAAATCACCAGCAGAGTCAAGGAAAATAAAGTTGGGGCAAAGCAGTCAAAATCTCAACTCTAGGCTTGAAAGAGACTCAGATCATAGTTGGGATGACTTGAACTTCTGAAAGCCACCACAGCTGGAATGCTGAAGGCATTTACAAGAGCATTTTGACTGGGTTATATCCTTCTGAAACAAAGATCTCCCACCTGAAAAAGGCCTCTTGAGAAGACTGACATTCCCTGTCAAGCCCAAAATTCTAGCAGGCCTTTTCCACCAAAAGGTATGGTTTGTAGCCATTTTTTTAGCAGGTTTGAGGCATGCAATCAATACTGTGGAGAGTAAAAATCAGAATTGGCTCCTGTGCCATCTTGCTACACAGTTATTCACCTTCATTTGCATGAAAAAAGCAGCCTGAGCAAGAAGGCCTATTGATGACAGGAGAATACCTCTGGGGAACAGAGCCTCATGCCCTAGGAAGGCTTTGGTCATTAAAAATTAACCTCAATCAACTGGGTTTTCATAGTAAGAGTTACAGCAGAACCACTGACACATCAAGCACCTGTAGCTGCCAGCTGCATGTCCCATGCAAATCAGGACACTCGGGTGGCTAAAAAGGCACTGCTAATGACCTTATCCTGAGGCCTCCTCACAGTGAAAATGTTCACCTTCATCCTATAAAAGTTCGCTGCTAATGAAAACAGAACCGAATCACAAGGAAAGCCCCATCTCTCTGCATGCTTCCTCAGACTAACCAAGGCCCCTTCTCCTCAGGTCTTCTTCCACTGCCCTGTGTTGGAAACATGACCCTGCTTCTCTTCTTGACAAATAAATCTGCACAGTAACACATCAAGGAACATTTATGAGATTGTAAAAATACCAGGCATGTTGGCAAGTGCGAAGGTAAATGCAGATTCAGGTACTTAATTATACAGTCAATCATGTCTGCAATTCAGACAGCTGCTCAGATCTCACAACTTAATTACTTTAATTTCAGATTAATAGCTTGTGTTGTCGTAAGCGGTTTGACATGCTGGAGAACAGTCACAAACTACACCAGGAGCAAACAACCAACGTTTATTCCTCTGCCCACCCACACATCTTGGGCAGCTCAAAATGCCTGAGCTGACGATTGCTGCTCTGCTTTTCATTTCAAAAATAAGAGAGGAACAGCACAGGGCCCTATTAAAAACAACAAAGACAGAGAAATTTGTTGCAAGGTTGTGAACCTGGCATCTGATTTTGCAGTACAGCCAAGGCACAGGGTGAAGCAAGAACTGTAAGGACTCATTAAATGCTCTTACCTGTCCTGCAAAAAGCCCACACACGCCAATAATACAGAGAATGTTGAATACAGCCGAGCCCACAATAGTTCCAACGCCTACATCTCCTTTTGTGATAAAAACTCCTGAAAAACAAGTTCAAGAGAAGCAGTGTAAACTGGAAAAAGCAGGTATTTTTCACATAAAATTGATGACCTCACACCCCATTAATGAATCTGAAGGCAGGGTACTATTCTGCCACTTTTTCTCATATTTAATCATGCAAACTGCAGAGACTTGCTTTCTGAGGGGACCCGGATGGCTTGTGTGATGGAAACCAAGTACCTCAGACATATCTAAGTCACTAACCTCCTGGTCTTGTGACCCAACATTATGGCAATACACACCACGAAACACCTCAAGCTTGTGGGAGCAGCTGGCGGAACACAAATCTGCGGGAAACTGTCTCTCATAAGACATTCCTTGACCAGTACTCTGCTCCTTCCCATCTCCTCATCTCAACTGTCTTCAGTAGGGATGAAGCTTCAGTAGAACCTGGAGATGATTCAGAGCTGTCTGGCCACAGCTACTCACGAGCTGAGTGATGCCTCTCAGGATGAGTTATGGGGTTATGTTACAAGCTTTTTTCAGAGCGCTTCTGTCAAATTTGGTTGAAATTGGCCAATGAGGTTAATGGTGAGGGAGATGAACTGACAGACACATGCATCACGGTGCTGCACAAAATCCTTTCCTTAGGGAGCCAGCCTAAAAATAACACTCCATCTCCTGCTGTCAGTCTGTTTAAATTCACCACTTGCTTTTAAGGTTTCAATAGTATTTATCTGGGCAGTGCAGTTTACGTACTTTTCCCAACTTTATCCTTTTCTCAGAAACACAGAAGCACTCACCTGCCAAGTGACACACAGCACCTGGTGGGTTACATCACAGTAGGAAAATGATCTGACCATCAGGGCTTTCCGAAGTCGCCTGAAGGAATCTGGTTTTATTTTCACCCTGCTACTGCACTACCCTTAACCAAAAGACAATCCCAACTTGGTCCAATTTAAGTTCCCAAATGTTAAGGCTTTGCTTGTGTAATCAGATCTCTCTGCAGAGCACATGGCTTTGTGTGAATTAACTTGTGCTCTGCACGTGGCAGCTGTGACTGAAAGAGAAGTGTCTACTAGAGAAATTGTCTGAGCTGAGAACTAATTCTGCTTGGTGATGGAGAGCCCTCCGTACCCTTCCAGCTGCTGCCCTGATGATTCCCTGCCAACGGATATGTGGGTGAGTCAAACTGCAACAACTCTTCACCCCTGTGCTTAGGTACAGCATCACTCTGTAACACTGCCTGCAGTCCCCCTCCCCTCACATCTGTGGGAGCACCACGAGAGTTTCCCGGGTTCTGCACACTTAGGGACTGCTGAAGCCCTTCATCACACTTCCCGTAAATGGAGAGCTACTTTGGAAGTGTGATGCTCTGACCAACTTGTTGCTGTGAGAAAGTATTTCAAATCCTCCTCTCCTCCCCACTCCAGCTTTTTCAGGGAAAAGTGGTGCTGGAAGACTAACCAGACAGGAGGTGATGGCAGAGAACCTGCTGCTGAGGACATGAACAGTCTGCCAGGGTACCAGCCAGGGAGGCTGGGGGAAATCCATTCCCACTATGCCCTGGAGCTGGCATGGCAGATGGGGTAGGAAAGTGGACAGGACAGGGTAAGGCTCTAGGTGCAGCCTGGCTAATGGGCAGCTACAGTGAGGTGCCCACTGGTCCTGGTTCAGCAGGGCCACATCCAAGCCCTGCTGTGAGATAATGGCACTCTCAGAGTCACTTCACCTGGCGAGGACTCCCTACAGCCAGTCCCATGTGTGCCCAGGAGGGATTATAACAAACCTTGCAGGCATGCAGCAATCCCATTTCAGCTCTGAAAACAGCCAGGGAAATGTGCAGGTTTTGGGAAGCAGCAGCAGGCTACCTACCTATGACAGATGTGAAGAGCTCAGGAGCAGAGCTTCCTGCTGCCATGAAAGTTGCCCCAGCCACATCTTCGCTAAGATGCAAGCGCTGCAGAGAAACAGAGCCACTGATTACCACACTGAGCAGCTGAAGGAATTCCACTCCCAACGTTAAAGTGCCTGCCGAGAGCAGATACCTGTAAAGTTTTGTGTCAACAAAGATTACGTGTAGGGGAAAAGTCACCACAGGCATTGGCTACTGAAGTCAGCAGAGGGCAGGTTATGCCAGTGACACCTTTAGAGAGGAGGGAAAGGTCAGCACTCCAGAAAATAGGAAGACAGCTTCACCACTCATAAGGTCTGTCTGCTCCATAACCCTAGCAACACACACCTTATCTCTCCCACTTTGGGCCATAAAGGGCAGGGCTGGGGCTTAGGCTTGGCTCAGCCCTAGCCACCTTCCCTGGTACGATTTAAACCTTGGGCATTTACCCTCTCCTTTCCCCTGTTCTCCTGGACTACATCACTTATATCCTACACCTGTCCCTCAGTAGTACCCAGGGACTGTCTAAAAAATTGGGGCTTCTGGAAGGGAAAGGACCTACTGTTCTATGAAAACTTCATCAGCATATGCTGCTTCCAAAGATTTACTCGGTTAATTACACCCTCTATGTAGTCTGCACTCCCACTGCTCCATCTGCACCAGTTGCTGTTCAGCAGATGCCACAAGGCACCTTCGCCTGTTAAAGAGGAGCAACAACCAGATCCTGCCATACAGCCACACCCTGAGCTGTTACTACACCAAGCTGGGGTGCAAGGCAGCAGCTGCCACTGTGGGAGCACAGGAGAGGCAGCCAGGAGCATGGGGAAGGCAGCCCAGGGTGGTGGAAAGCATCCCTGGCAGAGCAGGCTTTTGAGGCAGCCCCCCCAGCCAGGCAGGACACAGGAAATCTCCCTCTGCTCCCACTCCCCTGAAGCACTGCAGGGCTCCTCTGCTGCTTCATCCTTGCTAAAGTACCTTTGCACAGAGACAAGAGTGCAGAAATCCTCACAGCAGCCTTTTCTGAAAATTCCACAGTGGATATTCCTGGCCCCTAAGAGAGGGTAACTCAATCCACTGACCATACATACATAACAACCCTTCATTCATAAGTTATGGGGACAAGGTAAAAGGTCAGGATGTGCCCTCACCAGGAATGCCTTTGAAGCAGAAGAAAACGGCCTTGCTGGAGTGCTATTAAAGCTTGTGGAACCCAATAAAATCATTTATGGAAAACTATTTTAAACAGGATTAAAACTATCATGAAAGAAGTTCACAGGACCAGAAGCAGATCCCCAAAGGCCAGGTTCTTCTGCAGGACGCTCTATGAAACTATGGAGACAGCCATCCTAAAATAGCTGCTGGAACTCACGATGCCTTTTGAAAGCAAAGCCACCAGCCAAGGAAACCAGCTGTGCTGATTTCCTGAGGGGGGTGGTTTAATTCAAAACTACAGTATGTGCCCCCTAGGAGAGTTTCTAGAGAATTCACCGAAATGCACATTATGATTAAGGCTGATACAACAGAGCAGAAAACAGCGCCCTGTGTAGGAGGCAAAAATGTACTTGCAGACAAATGTTTGCCTCTGACATTGTGTAAGCGCTCTGTAGCACCAGGAATAGAGCAGCCAGGCAAGTGCAAGTAGAAACTGCTTTACAAAACTAAATAAAATCAGGGTTTTGCTGTAAGTACACCTCAACTAACACAGAATGTGAATGTCTACCACAGCGAGTGTTCTGGAGCACATTCTCATGTCAACACACACATTTTGGAGCACAAATGGCTTGTTGGTTCAACTCAACAACTGCTTCACAAGCCAGATGGAGCTAAGCCAGAAAAAGGACAATTTTTTTAGAATTAGATCATCTAAACTGAGTAGATGTAGAATAACTACTGGTTGATCTTCAAGGCCAAAAAGGCCTTCAGGCAGGAGGCTTGAATTCTTGGTGCATAAAATATGTACAAATATTTGAATGCCCCCAAACATCGCCTATGGGGTGAGAAAAGACCTTTCAGGGAGAGAATCAAGCAGGAGCAATAGAACAGTTAATATTTACATGACCCATTTTGACAATCCCTAATGACATAGCACCTTTCTCCTGGACAGTAACTTCTCAATACAAGTACTCCAGATCTGGTGTTCAGTTGCTAAGCTTTCTCTTTTACATATAGTTGAATAAAAATTGTTATTGTCATCTTATTAGTGTTGCTGGATAACAGGATGGTTCAGAACCACTGAGGCACATGAGGAATTGTTGTGTACCATTGAGAAGACAACAAATAACCAAAAATGCAAAGATCTGGGCAAGTGAAAACCGCTACCTAGGACCCAGGGGCTTGCAAATACTGCAGTAAATCACATAGGGAGGGTGTTTGCTTTTTAGACATCAGATGTCTTTTCAAACCCAAGCACACCTGAGAATTTGTCAGAAGAACAAACGGCACCATAAGGCTGACACTTTATTAACCAACTTCTGGGGCAGGTGGAGACACACAGATCCTGCATGTGCAGAGAGTTAATGACCACAAAAGAGGGACCTCTGCAGTCTGTGAGCCCCTCGCTTGTGACAATGAAGTTTACCACTAGTGAAGTTAGAAACTGTTAATACCCACACAGTGTTTCTTACTGTCATTTGTAAACACAGTCAAGGATCAACATTTCTGCTAAGCAGTGTAGGAAACAGGCGCAGGGAAGCGATGGAGCTCATCCATGGCCACTCAGAGCCCCTGGCAGAACTGTAAGAGGAGTCAGTGCTCCAAAGACGCAGGTCAGGCCTCTGGGCCATGAGCAAGGCTCAATCAAAACACACTTATGGGTAGCATTTAACAAGAGCTCAGTCAAGAGAAATAATAATCTCCCTCCATCTCCTCTGTCCCCATGTCCTCTGGATGGCTGGCTTGGCCTTGGACATATTGACAGCACCTCAAAATACAAGCCTGTCCTGGACACTGCTCACTCAACTCAGGTTTTGTTCCTCCACAGCGACCTGAGCAAGCTTCTAGAGCCACATTTCTCAGTGAGGTTCACTTGCCTGGGAGACGGGAGGTTAAAGAACTCAGCATGTCTACACCCCCAGCATCTCCCATCCCCACGTCCACATCAATGTTCCCCCTCCTGAATCTTGCAATGGGGTTCCCCAGATTCAGCCCTGGAGGGTGGAGCAACTTTGCAGGACAGAGGCTCCTGCCCTGTGCTGTTACCCTTCAGTTACCTCTGTACTTAAGCTCCAAAATAGTGGGATTTCCTAGGGGCTTTTTCCCTTGATGATGCAAAGAAGGTTCACACAGCACGGTGCTGAACTACAAATATCAGATTAGTTTAGAGACAGCTTCCATCAGAGCTGTCAGCACAAATGACTTGTCCTGACATCTTCCACACCCCTCCCAGGGCCAGAACAGCCCACACCCTGATGAGTGACACTTGTACCCAGCCACATGGGCAGGCATCTTCTACAAATGACACAGACCTCTCACTGCCAAGACCAAACCATATTTTCGACGCACAAAGATTTCACTGCCTGGAACTGATATGGCTCGCAGTAACTTTGGGCATACAGTCTGTGTTCACTCTGTAGCTGTCTGAGCTGATTTGGGCTAAAATGTACTCCTTGTCTTCTAAAATTTAAGCATTCCAACCTTACCAAAAAGGAACAGAGTCCCTTGAAATTGCTGGAAGCATTCACAAGCTTCTTTACAGCTGACCTAGCTGTCCCTGCTGCTTTACAACTTACACCCACACAACACAAGGTATGACAGTCATGACTTCGAGGGCAAAGTACAAGATCTGTGATTCCTACTGGGGTAAATCACCAGAGGTTTTAATTTGTGTCAGCTAAGGCTAGGGCCTGGTGCTTCTGCAGAGACATCTGCAAAGACACACAAATGAGAGGCAACAGCAACCACCACAGTGTGAACACTCAGAGCACCTGAAGAGCCTGTCCTGTGAGGGGGAACACAGAGCTGAGTCAACGCACACACGTCGTGTTGAGCCATGAGACAAGCAGCACGAGCAACACTGCAGGACAGTAAATACACCATCACCACATCCTGAGGCTCTCCAGAACTGCTGTGAAAGCAGCACACGAGGAAGGAACATCTAATACTTACTTCGCAGATCTTTTCCAGAGAAGGGACGAAGAAGTCGTCACAGACAATTGCCAACGCGTAGAACATATACACAGCCTGCAATGGAGAAGAGAAAAGGTTGAGTCTGGGGACTGTCACACAGAACTGAATGGCAGCATGCCAACTCATCTCATGTTTGATTTGGTATAGACTTCTCAAAAAAATACAATGCTCTTGCAAGAAGAATTCATAGAGCTGTCTGGGATTTAATTGAAAGATCATGAAGTATTTATCCAAAAGTTCTTACAAACTATCAAAAGCTGCCAACATTTTATCTTCACCATAAAGACTGCTTTTTTTTTATTTTTTTAATTCTCTGGACATTGCTAGGCCACACTGAAGTATTTTTGCCTTCCTTTTTTTCCCTGTTGTGCAGTGCAAGGCTTTTTTATCATTGTGTTCTGTGAAAATCTAAACCCTGGAGGAGTAATTTTTGAAATCCAGTGTTCTGAAAAAGGAGAAAGGAGCTTGTTTTCTGCATCTGAAGCATCCTGCCATGTCACCTGGGTCCCAGTGGTAAATCTTGCTGAACTTCACATAGGAACAAATGAAACCAAGGGGGAACACAAGAGTCAGAAGGACACTGAGTCAATCAGCTCTTCAATTCCACGTAAGAAGCATTTTAATCTGTGTTTTTGTACTACTAAACAGAGTGTGCTGGGGCCTGATCTCTGCCCTGAGAGGCAAAGGGCACAGTGTGGCTCATATCCATGCAGCAAAGTCCTGGAGGGTAACCTGGCCCATACTGCCTACAGGGAAGGAGATCAATCCCCACCTCAACACACAGACTGCCACTGGATGGGAAAACGCCCATTGGCACAGGGGAAAACCAGGGAAAAAGCATGTCAGGTACCAGCAGAGCACACCCCCAGAGCCAGGCTGAGCCTGCCTCCCAGCCCACTCTGGTTTTCTGGCATGGACACACCTGAGGCCACACAGGCTGCTCCTGTACCCGCTCACACAAACAGACCTGTGGGAAAGGAATGGAGCTGGGAACAGGACACACTGAGGGGAGCAGAGTGGCCCTGCAGAGCCCAGCAAAACTTTAAAGCCAAGGGTGCAGCAGGGAAAGGGAAGAGAGGCAAGACTGCACTCTCTGGGCAGCGCCGGGCTCTGCAGTGCTGCCAGCACAGCATCCGATGGAAGCAAGGAACAACCTGCCCACACGTGCTGCCAGAGCTCTGCCCTGTCATCCTGGATCTCATTCCCAGCAGGTTCCTGTCAAAGCACACACACACCACAGAGGTGCCCAAATTCTGGGCATGCAGACAGAAAGGTTGGCCTCGGGACCTGCCTGGGACACAGCACGCTGCAGCAGCTGTACACAAACCAGCCCTGCCCAAGCAGAGGGGACCTGCTGCAAGGTTCAAAGACAGCTCCACCTTTTTTGTGACACCTGCCAGTACCACCTTGCTTCTACAAGCAGTGCAGATCCAGTGAGTAACTACAGCTTAGAGAAGTGGTCATTATTTGTAGAAAAACAGTGTCTTAATCCTAGGGAATCACAGTTACAAGCACATCACCAACACATCCTCCTGCTTTGCTTGTTGTTGAAGTCCTGCAGAAGATCAGGTGATGGGAGGAGACCAGGGATTTTTCTTCTGGAGAGAAAGCAGCAATAAAAATGGCCTCCATGTTTTAGTTCTTGTTTTCATTTTCCAGGAACAGGTTTAAATCTCCCAACCCCATAAAAAATACCGATTCTAATTTGCCAGAATAACAACTTTGTTGCAAAAAGCCAGTAATTACTGTACATCTCAGCCATGAAAACTTTTCAAGCTCAAAAATAATTCAAGTGTATTTTTTTTTTTCAGGATTAGAAGTGGGAATTTCATCATAAACGATTTTGACACAATCTTGAAGAATAGGCACTAGAATGTCACTTGGACAAACAGTTTCTGTGCTTCTTTGTCACTCCTCATAAACATGAGTAAGTGTAACTTAGGCTTTTTGAAAATCTTACTCTGCAAAACAGCCCCAAGGACCACAAGCATAAGCAAAATTCCAAGTCTCCAACACTGTTGGGTGCAGCAAAGAACCAGATCTTGCAAAGGGAGCACCAGCTGCTGACACAATACCATCTATATGAACAGAGATAGAGGAAGCAAATGGCTCACAGGCATTGTGCATCATAGGGACAAGGATCAGAGAGGGCCCCACAGAGTTTTGTGGCCAGATTCCATTGAAATACAACGGATGGTGGCTGCCCAACTTCAGCCTGGATTTTTGATCTGCTAATCATATTAATCTGCAGTGGGTCATGCCCTTGCTGTCCTGCCCAAACACACAGTAATGCCCTTCAAGAATGCTAATCTGCCCATCAGCATCATCATTTGACATGATCCACACCCACGGAGCACAGGATTCTGCGTGGCTGTTAGAGCCTCCTGCATCTCCCGGAGGCAGACAAGGAAACAGGGGCCATGGGGATACAACCACCACAGCAGCACGTGCTCCAGAGCCCAACTAGCTCACCCCAGATGCCCCCACACGTGGCAAACGTGCACTGCACTGCCTGTATATACCCTCAGACGATGCCAAGCTCTGCGGGGCAAGACATCCACCAGTTTTTCAGTTTAGAAAATTCCTCCTCTGAATTTTTATATGCACATTCAAATGATTCCAGGTGAGGGTTTGCATTGCTTCCAGTGCACACAAGACTGCCAAAGCATCTCCATGTCCTGGTACCTGCGGGCAGTTATTAAAGTGGAATCTCATGGTGTCCTGGTTTTTAGAAGGCACAACAACAAACCTTCAAGGGTGACAAGGGAATTTTCTTTTGTCCACTCATGCTTTCTCATTAGTAGGATCAAGTACAAGACTAAAGGCAAAAAGGGGACTGAAATGAGTAAGGAACAGAAAAATAAATGTGAAGGAACTGCCCCCAAGCTTTTGCTCATGCTCCCGGAAGAGTGGGGACTGGCACCGTGCTGCAGCAGCTGGAAGCATGGAGCCAAACCTGCTGCACTCCTCAGGAAGATCGCTAGCACCGGGCTGAGAGCACCGACCAAGCTGAGCCCACACTGACCTGTATGCTCCAGCATTTACTTTAATGACATCGTTGCTGTCACAAATCTGGTTTTGGCTGTGAGTTTTCCCTAATTTTATTCAAGTGGCTTGAGTGCAATAAAGTGTAAAGTGTCAGAATCTAAGGAGTTTTTGGCGAAACACCAGCCTTGTTCACAGAATAAACCACTGGAAGCTACCCACAGTCAGTGAACACGAGACAAGTAACTGTTACTTCCTTGGAAGTTCTTCGGGGTTTTTTAATGGGACTTTTCTTGTTTGTTTGCCTTTTAAACAAACAAAACAAAGCAATGTTTAGAGTTTGGGCCAGCAGTAACACAACCAAAACATTTAATGTCAAGCCAGACTCGCAAAGATGGAGCCCAGAGACCGGTGGGGGCTATTTTATGCAAGAGGGAGGAAGGCAGCAGCATCAGGGAGGCCAGTCTGCATAGCATGTCCCATGGCATGCCTGAGACACTCAGCAGCTGATGAGGTGGTATCATCTTCCACCTAAGTTACCGTGAGATTTCACCAAGGAGTCCCACAGAATTTTTCCTTCAGCACCAGCACCCCTGTCCTCGAGGTACCACAGGAGCAGCAGCTCCAAAAAGGAGCAGGGCAGCACAGACTGAAGCCTGCTCCACCTGAAACTGCCATGGGGAATAAAGGAAGTGGTTTGGGGGACACAGAACATGGCCTGTGCAATGGCAACAGAGCACAGCATGGAGGACACAACACACAAAATAAGGCTCAGCCCCAACATCATTTGGTTGTGTTCGGCTCCAAAGGATAATATGGGAGTCTTTAGCCAGGCAACACACTTAAAACACACTCACTCCTCCTCCCCCAAAGGACATTAAAAAATTAGGAAAATGCAATGGCCCTGCACAAAAGGATTATAAATGCCAGATTAAGTACTACATTAGGACTGATTTTAAAATTATTCTAACAAACAAGCAGCAGAGAGTACCTAACTGCAAGCTCTGCATCAAAGGTGATTAAGTATCTTACTCAAAATACCTGTTTCACTGCACAGGACAGAAATTGTCATTTTTCATGTTTGTCCAGCAGTCCTTTGAGCTTCCCATCACAGTCTTCATACTCAAACTAAAACTTGCTTTACTGAGCTAAAGAAGATTTTCACAGGAGAGCATAATGCTGTAGAAGCAGCAATCCCTGTAGCCTTGCCTTCTTCCCAGGGGGCTGGGAAACGCCAAGGTGACTGTTCCTGCCACTGCCCCACAGACCCCCTGCCCTGAGCGGGGAGGACTATCAAGGGACCTCTGAAACTGTGTTAACCAAGCACAGGGTTTTCCTCACCTCTGCATTACAAACCCACCTAAAACTCCATTGTTAGAGGGAAATTAAAAATCCCAACCAAAGCAGGAAGCCAGAGAGCCCAGGTTTACTCCAGCCAGCAGCCTGTATACCACAATGTGCCCAGCAGTGCTCACACAGGATCAGCACGGATGGGCACCAGAAAAATCACCCCCTTAACGAAACAGCTCTGTGCTGCAGAAATGAGATGTACCTGGGTATTGACCTGAGGCAGAAATAGAGAGAGACAGGATACGTCCAGGGCGACCTACATTTCCCGAGCGCCTCGCAGGAGGGAGGCAGGTGCCTGTTAGAGCCCTCGTTCCCATGGCTACAGGAAGCAGTGGCAAGCCAGGAGCAGGAGGGATGGCTGAGCACAGACGCTGCTCCTCCACCCTGCTCAGCGTGGAAGGCTCAGCTCTGCCCAGGGACAGGCTCAACTCTGACCATGCCCAGGCTCCTCACACTGGCAGCCCAACATATCCTGGCACTGCACTCCAGATTTGCTGGAGAAGGCTGGGAAAAGGGGAAGCAACATTGTGGTGTCAAACATGCCGGGATAACACAGAGACCCAAACCCCCCCATTCTCAGCTCTCAGTAAAAACTTGGGAATTTCTCAGTGAAGCCATTTCCCTCCCATCTCGAGGGCGTAACAGGTGCCAGCGCCCATGAGCATGGCAGGGCTGAAGGTCTGCACAGGGACATCAGCTGGAACAAACTGAAAACCAGGAAAAAGCTAAGAGAACCACCACACGGCCTTCCAGTACCCAAAGGGACTGCAGGAGAGCTGGAGAGGGACTTTGACAAGGGCCTGGTGCAACAGGGCAAGGGGGAATGGCCTCACGCTGACAAAGGGCAGGGTAGATTGGGTATTAGGAAGACATTCTTCCCTGTGAGGGTGCTGAGGTCCTGGCACAGGTTGCCCAGAGAAGCTGTGGCTGCCCCTGGATCCCTGGAAGTGCTCAAGGCCAGACTGGATGGGGCTTGGAGCAACCTGGGATAGTAGTAGGTGTCCTTGCCCACAGCAGGGGAGTTGGAACTGGATATCGTTTAAGGTTCCTTCCAATCCAGCCCAGTCTATGATTCTACAAACAACAATGTTTAGATTGCAAAACGAAGCCCTCAGGTGCTGGGGAGCTCCCAGTCTGCAGGAACGGCACCAGACTTTTAAAATCCAGACCGTGGCCCCTCCAAACTGAACATCCCAAAACAGTGACTTAGTGGGGAGTTATTGTCTGTAGCAGCTCGGCCTCTTCTCAGGGGCAACATGGAAATAATGAATGGCAGTGAAGCAGTCAGCTGATGAGCTGAAAAAGTATCCAGGAGAAATTAAACACCATGACTCTAACCTGTAATATGCCCTCAGTGGCCGACTTTTCCTTCAAACCAAAGTATTTTCGGTTCAGACCTGAAACTATTGCTGAACTGCCCAGTTTTTCCTAGATTTTTCAAGTGTTTAGGGATTAACTTTCATCTTTGTGAACATCAGATCATGTTTAGTAATTCACACAGCCCCACTGTGAAGATCTGCTGGGGTCTTTTTTCCCTTTTATTAAACAATAAGGAGAAGATGCCCTGGGAAGTCTCCTGCACTCCCCCAAGGTCCCAGTGATAGCTTTTGTCCCATTCCTCTGGTTTCTGGTAAACCAGCTTTGCCTTGATGTCTTTCAGAAATAAACATGAAAGTATGGGCAAAGGGGCAAAAGAGAGAGAACAACATTTTTACTGAAATGAATAGAAACTGTTTAAGGGGAGGTCAGTAACATGAGAAGCATGATGATGACCTCTAATCATCACTGCATTGTTCTCCCTACCATTACAAAGCCCCCTTTACAGACCAATTTCTTCAAACCCATGAAGAAACCTCAGTGGAGACAATGAAATTCTATGTCAGTATCCTTTTTTCCCCCCAAAAAAGTGCATTTCTGCTTATGCTGTGATTTCATCACACATTTGGTGACTGTATTTCTGGGAGATAAAAAACAACTAGAGGTTTATCATCCCAAAATGAAGACCACCCCTTCCAACCCACACTAGAGGCAAGTTGCTAAATGCTGGCAGTTATCTGTTTTCTCTAAGTATCTTTTTTTTCTTTGACAAGAAGTGGTCCCCAGCTACCCCAGTGCTCAAGAGGCTGAATCCAGCCAGGTCCTGCACCTCAGGGACCATAAGACAAAGAGCCATCAGTAAATTTTCTTAAGTCAACAAAACTGCTATGGAGAGTAACAGAGCACTGATGGATCGAGGGAGTTACCTTGCTGGTTGCTAGAAGGGAAGAAACAGAGTACATTTCTGCTGGGACAGGGGATGCTTTTCTCCTTCTCATTAAAAACAGATTTTTCTTTTTATTCTGAAGTAGACTGTTCAGACCCGCAGACTCCGTTTTGATACATGTTAAACACATATTCAGCGCATTCAGAACCAAATTCATATATGAATTTTTAGTATTCTTGTGGGTGATAAAAAATCCAGTGCTCAGTTTCCAAAACATCTCAAAGCTCAATGTTCCCATGGAAACTTGGGATTCTTGAACTTGCCGGGCACAGTCAATAGCAACGTTACTCAACAAATTTTTGCAGCCATTTAGCCAAAATAAAATCCTAACACAGAGGGCTCACATTAAAATGCACAATACAATCTAATTTATACTCAAAAAGAAATCATGAATCCCTTCTCCCAGCTAATGGTGACTGCTCATTTAAGCTGACTAAAAATTATTAAAAACTTTTAAACATTCTTTAGAAGCAGGTATTTTCTTGGCTGCTTAAGAATGCCAGTAATGTAACTCATAGAGCTAATAAAGCAAACTTTCCAATCCATGTAATCCCATGGATATTTCTATGTCAATAATACTATCCCATACATTGCAGAGTGTTCCAGAGTTACTTCTTGCAGAAGTCTTGTATCTTTTAGCTCTCTGACATTTAGTTTTCATTTTAAAGATGCCAAACTGTTCCATTTTCAGACAACTTTCTCTTTCCAATGGCCTGACATGTTAACAGGGTCTACAGAAGAAATGAAAGCAGGAAACAAGTTTAAACTATCCTTCCATTATTAAGATGACTCCTTTTCATCAGAAGATACCAAGAACAAAAACTATCACATCCATGACTTCGCAGTCCATACAGGAGACGAAAATGCACTGAAGACAAAATGACTTTAATCAGAACTCTGGAGCACACCAGGCCCTGTCCATGCCAGTAGGAGAAGAAAGGCAAAGTCACAACACTTACACAGAGGACGTGCAGGACCACAGCTCCATGTCTCCTGTCCTCATTCGTGAAGATGTCATTGGGGAATTCATGGAGAGCTGCAAAAAGCAGGGAGGAGGGAAAGAAAGCTCAGATGTTTAATCAGCTACTGACACCCACCCCACGTGCTGCTCAGTAACACAGTGAGAGGCCGCCCAACCCAGCCCTGCAGCCACCTGCCAGAGGCTCTGCCTCGCCTCCCTGCGCCTCAGCTTACCTTGTCCTTGGGCACCACCTTTCCCCAAATGTTTACTGTGCCATTTGCTCCTGTGGCCAGCACCACCCTGTGACCCACAGACGCCCAAGGGGGGACAGACACCCCCCATAGAGCACAGCATGGCCCCTTCCTTGAGGGAGGCAGTCAGAGCTGTGCAGAGAAGGTGCAGTATCTCCTGGAGGGGTTGGCAGCTCTCTCCCCATTGCCCAGCAATCCATACAACCATTGAGAGGAGCACACCATGCACTTCACACCCTTTGCTGCAAACCCACTGTCGCAAGTCACTGGAAGACAAACTCCCTCCGTTTGCTCAAATGCTTTATTACTGCTCTGGATGTTAATTGGATTATAAAGCACTTAAGGACAGCCTGCCAATTAGGCTGCAGGAATGGTTTTGGGTTATAGACCAAAAAGCCAGTGTGAAGACGATGCTCTAGCATTCAAGCGACCCTCAGTAATTCCAGATTTTGAAACAACAGCTTTCTGCTAATGGTCAGTTCTTCACATTCAGACATCAGCTGGAAAAAATCAAACTGCATTTTTCCTGCCTTTCACATCTTTAGCATTAATAAAGCTCTAGCAACAGGAACTTAATTAGCAATTGCACAGATGATTAAATGGAAAAACAATCCAGCTCACTCTCCCGGTTTCACCACCTCTGAAGCAATAACTGAGCAAAAGGCAGCTGCATTTTAATTTTGTTCCTTGTGCAAGCAACAGCTCTACCCAGGCACTGCGCCTGAGAAGGAAAACTCTTTTTCATATACGATCTTTTGCTCAAAGGCTCAAGTTACTACTGTTAATTGTATTCCTATAGATTGGTAACTGCTATAATGAGTCCTAACAAACTAGCAGGAGCTACTGGAGCAGTACAGACAGCATCTTTAAAGTATCCATAACAGAGGAACACCGCAATACCCTTCTCCTTTATGAGAACCAGTGATGCCTCTGACTTTTTATCACCAGTCAGGACTCATCCACCAGGAGCTGTAACTACTTCCAGGAGCTGTAACTACTTCCTTCCGAGGCACAACTAGTCCTATCAGGCTGCCTTCCCCTCTCATCCCAGCACGTGTGCTGTGCTAGAGCTGCCAAAAGTTGCCAGAAACACCCCTAGGTGTGCAGCCTAAGGAAGTAGTCAGGGAGGCACCAGCACAAGGCCAGGAGTGAGAAAAACCCCAAGAAGCAACACAAAACACTAGGGAAGCCGGGAGACAATGAGGGTAAATCAGGGGGAAAGGATTCATCTTTCCTCAGCAAAACATCGTTATGTGGAAACCAAATGTTTTCATCACAGCTTTAGGAAATGTTCCTAACCATTCCCCGTTCCACAGGCGAAGGAAACATGGGGAGGTCTGCCTGCAGCAATACGCAAAATGGTTTGCTAATACACGTGTGTGCTTCCCCTCCTCCTGCAGCTGCCTCTGAGATTTTACATTCATTACAGACACATGATAAAAATCCAATCCCTTTATCAAGAGTCTCTAAGAGGTTCAAGGAGCCCCGAGTGCACCTAAGGTAAAGGCATACAGGGAAAAAACAGTACAAAAATAGCATAAGCTCTCTCTAGTGTCAGTGGCGGGGAATCCTGGCCCTCCCTCCTGTGCACAGCAGAAATGCCCAGTGCTCCCTCAGGTTCAGGTTCCCACCCCACACTGGCAGGAAATGCACCTCCTCATCAGAGAAAATCCAAAATGTCCATCACCACATCCTTGACGACATTGTCTGAGCACAAATGCTTTTAGTGGGTTACACTTGCAAGCATGTAATTATAAAATAATGTATGCAAATTCGAAATCTGCTGCATTTTTATTAGCTGCATCAGGTGCAGATGAGTACAGATAAGAGGAGAGCTTTGCAAAACACAGGAGCTCCTTTCTAAGAAGAAATAAAGGGTGTTGCTGGAACACCACTCCAACAACAGCTGCCCTATTTAGCGGGTTATAAAAGCTCAGACAGTTTGTTATTTCGATTAAAGAGTCTCCAGCCTTTGTACAGAAAATAGGTGCAGATTTTGCCAGGTTTATTTTGATTGCACAGAAAAAAACCCAACCACCCTGCCAATGAACCTAAACTCAAAGAATAAAAGACTTCTGCCTAATAATCCACTCTGCAGACTTGGCAGCGGAGCAGTGGAAGGACAGGATCTTCATAGAGCTCAGCACCTCCCCAGTCACCTCCTGCGTGGGCATTAGGCACAATTCTGGGAGCAGCCCCGCACCCAGGACATTCCCAGAGCATTTCTGGGGGGTTCCAGCCCTTGAACACACATGACTCAGTCTCAGTTTTCAGTTCCTGAGGGGCACATTCCCAGAAAACTGAGGGCAGGAGCCTGCAGCTCAACACAACACTCCTTCCAGGGGTGCAGTTCTAACTTGGCAACTTGTAGAACTATGAATAAATATTAGGATTATTAGCATTTGGAAGTAACTGGAATTAGATGGCTGTTAGCAAGGTATGGATTGGTCTTGGAAAGGGAGCTAAATATCACAGGAACAGATGAGCATTAGGTGTGAGAAGCTGTGCTGTTTTGCACTTGACTCCAGGTATTCTGACAGGCAGTGGCTGCTGTGTGGGACAGGGAGCCCACACCTTTTGGAGACACCATCGCAAGGGTATCACCAGATTCAGAGGAAAAGTTTGGATCTATACCCATCAAAGGAAAATTATTATAGTCCTAATACGATCAGCTGGAATGAATTCTTGTCCTTTCATTCTCCATGTGCAAAGCTGGGACCCTGTTCAGCGCTGGCCATTAAGTGACTTACCGAATGCTCTGCATTACACTGCACTCAGGGAATTTGCTGGCACAACACAAACCTGTCTCCGTCCTGCACAGCCATGCCCAGGCCAGGTGTGCAGGGAGGTGCTGCTGTACCACTCCTCAGGTGGTGGCACTTTTCACAGCCATCTTCCCAGCTACTCCTTTCCCTCTCTTATTTAATGTTCCCTTCTCTCCAAAAGGATTACTGTTCAAAAACCCCAGCCCTGTACTGGACCAATAGCTCTAAAAGCTGCAACATCCACTTATTTTTTGAAAAGTCTTTATATTGCTAGCCAGTGTATCTACTCCGGGGACAAGAAAACCCTTGGGAAATCTCCCACTGCTTTAACAGACAAAAGATGTTCAGCTTAGCCAACAAACTACCAGCACAGAAAACTCACAAATTTACAACCTTGGTTCATTTTCTCATGCTGTCCCCACAATTTTTTCTCTGCAAATTCTGCTGTTGTCACCTGTGAGGGACAGATGTTAGTGGAGCAGACATTGTGATGTGAACCCAGACAACGTTTTTTGCATCCACACTGATAGCTTTTTACGCAGGGAAACAAAAATAAACTTTAAAGCAATCAGTTACCTTTCTCCCCATACACTCAGAATCACTGTTTTAAACTCAAGCTCGAGATTGCTGCTGGGTTCAGCTTAAACAACAATATCACATTCAGCACCTGCCTGCAGA
Source organism: Pomatostomus ruficeps (assembly GCA_013400735.1). Classification (NCBI taxonomy): domain Eukaryota; kingdom Metazoa; phylum Chordata; class Aves; order Passeriformes; family Timaliidae; genus Pomatostomus; species Pomatostomus ruficeps. The sequence goes on along the minus strand of VYZT01018894.1, from coordinate 629 downwards.
GTGTTTCACCCAATTCCCTGACCTCCAGCAGCACCCCTGGACAGTACCAGCTCTGCACAGACAAGGAGCCCCTGCATCCCTGCTGTCTGTCCTTCACAGGGAGCAGGGACCTGCCAGGGTGAACCTGCGAGTGCGGGAGGTGAAGGGGCTCCGGAGCTGCTGGATCTGCTCAGCCTCACAGCTCCCACTGCCTGGAGACCAGCTTGGGCACACACAGCCCACCAAATCCTGTTCCCATGGGGAACAGAGTTAAATCACACGGCACAGGAAAGGGATTGTGACCATCTTTAGCTTTAGCTTTAAAATCAATGAGGTCAGTCAATTCTCTCTGAAGGGACAGGGAGTACCTTTATTTTAATATACATATATAAATGTTTTATTGTCTGCCAAGTGAAAATGATGTTTGCATTGCAGGGGCATGATCTAAAATGCAAAGAGAGCCAAACTATGGTGATACATCAATAATAAAACATTTTGCTAATGTTTCACTCGTGTCTCAACTGCTGCAAACCAGCTGCTGAAGCACCCCCCCCACGGCAAATCATGCAGCACCCCCAGAGGCACCATCCCACACCTCGCAGTGGCTTTTCCAGGCTCTGTCCCTGGCCCCTGTGTTGTCCTGAGTTTTG